>JAAAKL020008809.1:0-15594 GCA_010016065.2 Carybdea cf. marsupialis auct. non (Linnaeus, 1758)
ATACAAATGATGACCGGGACGCGGGACACAGGGAATATAAATGACGACCGGGACACAGGGACACAACTACAACGGGGTAAACGTAATTCGACCTTCAAATCAATCAATACTAATAAAAATATGATGCATTAAGAGCTTATTATGAAAATATATGGAAAAGATGACAAAACTTTGTTCTCAAGTACAGACCGATATATAAATAAGTTTACATCCTTCGAGATATTGCAAGGAGTGTAACGAAACCTCGAAATATGGCAATATAATCATATCAATGACTATTATGTGAAAAATACATCCACTATCCTGCATGGGATTCAATCTACACTTGGACAGTTACACTTTTTTCCTTTTTGATACATTAGCATTCATTCTTTCAACTTACGTTTATGGATGCATAGAAGTTTAGAAGAAAGTTCTCAAGATGGTTTTGATTTAAAGACGTAACTGTTCTCCTCCTTAAATTTTGAGCCACCATTTAATCACAATTCTTCTTAGTTTAACCTGAAAATTTGCATTAAATATAGCTATCGTCATGCATGTCATGCTTGTCACAGAGGTAATTACCTGTTGCATCATTATAAAATTTGCTAAAAATGGTGTCTTTCCAACCCTGATTATATTTGTAAGTATTTGTAGAGAGGTGTAATTGTTAAGTGAGTGAGCATCGATGTTATAATTTTCAATGCGTCATTCTTGATATATATATATATATATATATATATATCAATCATCCATGTGATATCATCAATGTGAACTGATGAAGATAATATCGAAAGCTCTAAATTGAAGTGTATTTTTTGAGTCTATATAAATATATATATGTATATATGTATATGCAGTGGATTTGTCCCCGCAAGTGCCGTATGCACTATCCTGTTTATTAAGTTCTATAGATATATGTATATTATAATTTTTAATATTAATATTGTAATTTGTAGTTTGACATTTTAATGTGGTAACTTGTATTGCCGATAGTGATTAATACCAAGGTGTGAAGGATTAACCAATGATTACCGAAAAGGAAATATTAACAACTTATAAATTTATTGCATTAAAAACATTTGCGGGGAGGAAATTTTACTCAAATGAATATTGTACAAGTACATCACTTTTTTTCATCTTATTTTCGAGGATAACCTGTTAACCTGTCTTGTTAAAAGGACAAAAAGCGACCTTTTGAAAATTCCTGGTAATGATATAGTTTACGCTTAATGCTAAGGACAGTTCTTTGGGTGCATAATTGCAAGTAATTAAGGTCACACTCTTGAAATATAAGAATTTTCAAATCGTTTTCTTTTTCTTCTTAGTAAAAAATTCTAACATCATTCTAAATTAAAAAGATGAGTGTGTAATTTGCAATAGATACAAATACTTCTTTCATGCCCTTTGTTGCAGACAGTATCAGAATAAAACATAACTAAGCTGTACAATTTCTGTAATTTATAATTGTCTCTTTCACTTTTTTCCTAAATAAATTCCTTTCCTTCAGCTATTTCCTCCTTTGAAGATTTCTCCGTCAATATAAATAAAAACGATTTCCAAGTCGGGTCTTATTAATGCATCCATGTAATTATATGGTAAAGGGTTGGATGCCGCTATACGTTCTGTTTCTGGTAGGCCTACGTGTTTGAATCTGTGTCTTACTTCAAAACATATTAAAACAATTTTACAGTATGCAGATTGTTTTGCAGACATGCCTTACGATAGACGGAACCTGCGTAGGAATTGAGAGGAGATTTAAGAGCTTTCTAGGTGAGACAAATTTCATCCTACCAATTTGGTGAATCGCAGGACAGCCCTATTAATATTTTTGTAACATATAGAACACAAGAATGTTTTGCTAAGATTGTTGGGAAATGGGTTATGAAACGTGAAGACCCCCAGACTAAACTCTGCCCTGATCTTGCTACTGATTTACACACCACTACAAAAATTTTAGATTTTGTAGTGATATTTTTAGCCAATATGAAATGATTGAAGTTGTAATAAAATTTAAACAGTAGGAAAATCTATAAAAATTTCCTTTTATACCATTGTCAAATAATTGTAATTTAAGGGACGATAGATCAATAGACCATATTGAAATTTTAAGAAAGAAATGCGTTTGAAACTTCAAAATCATTTAATTTTACAATTAAATTGCAATCAAGCGTTACTACTTCATGGTGCAAACAATCTTCTCCTTGTTTTATCTTATTGAAGGAAAAATACGCATAGTCATGCACAATTATTTGAGGTGTACAAAAGAAAAAGTTTTTGTATGCTGCATAACTATGTTTAATAAAACAAAATAACGGAGATCTACAATAAGCGCACTTCATACACATTGTAAAATTTCCCCAGGTTATCATCTCCTCCATGGTCGTCTGTTTTAGTGTTGTTGCTGAAAATGTTACACAACATAAAGATAGTCTTGTTTCAAACAGTCAATATCAAACCTATTACGAAATCACTTTTAGAAATGTACAAAGATATCCTAATAAATCAAGGCATTGATACTCAATTCATTAAGAATAAATGTTGATAAGAGACTTGACTTTCTTATGTTCTAAAGTTTTGGTTAACTTTCAGGGTTAGCAAAGTCATTCATCAATCCAAGCAAATCCGCTTTTTATCTTGATAAAACAACAGTCAATCTACTATATATGTATATTTATGAGAAATAGATCTTGGAGGGAAACTAATTCTTTGTTTAAGGATCATTTCCAAAATGTTATCGATCTAACAGCTTGCAAAATTAGCAAATGGTTTTCTTGTCTCTCCCGCTAAAGCGTTAGCTGATGGTCACAATCCCAGCTCATTCAAAGTAGTTCATACTCATGTGATGACGGCAGATGTTTGGTGGATTGTGCTTTCGAAAAGTAAAACAAACTACATTGCTTATATCCGTGCGGAAAAACAGAGATGGCGATCTACATAGAGAAAACAGAGATGTCCTATTGCAAGATTCCCATTCCTTTACCGTATTGAAAGCTCAGCTTGAATACTGTAATAAACTTTGCATCAAACATGTTAGCTTTCCTGATCCACGACAAAAGCGTCCGTTGCATCTGGTTCAAAATGTGCACAACAACTCAGTTCTTCAAAGCAGGGTTTCTTGATTTGTTTGAAATTTTACTGCCATTAGATAGTCACAGTAGCCTTTTCAAAACATAAAAACACTGTTATAATTCCATCATGTGCACTCCATAGATTTTTTAAACAAAGGACATAATTAGACTAAACTGAAGTAAATAAGAAGTTTAAGTCGCTTTCATGTTTGAAACTCACTTGACATAACACGGTTTAATTTGCTCCTGATGATCGTCCTTCCACCATCCGATTGTGGATCTTCGTTTTCTTGATCCATTGATGAGGGATAAATAGATACAGATCCGATGCTGCCAGAACTCAACTGATTGCTTGGGTTATTTTCCCGAAATCTACAGGAGCCTGCAACTAAGAATGATAAAAATAATGAGATAGCTTAGCAATGAGCTAGAAATTTGCTGATTGACGTGCGTTTACTTTCGGAAACGACATGATGGATCCTACAGATATGCAAGACCTACCTTCAATATGTCCCTCTTATTTAAACATTTTCTAGCTATAAGTAAATCGTTTTGACTAAAATATTCTTCGTACGTCTCTACGCTTATAAAATTAGTGCCATTTTTGCTGCTTTCCTACTCTGTGTCCTAGTATGCACGCTGTCTTGACATGTTGATGCATATACTAACGATTATCTTCACCAAACGATTTACAGCCTTAGCAATAAGCCCCGATCATTTGAGTAAAATGTGTACGATTTTGTCATCAGATGAACGATTATCGTGGCTTTCTACTACCACTGCTATTGTAGAGGTCTTGAGATTTATGCAAATTAATCATAAAATTATTTAGATTAATATTAATGAGCCCCACAGTCTTTGCATCATTAAATCTCCTACAGCAGATGACAATGAATGGTCTTGCTGGTGCACTGCTCGAGTGTTCACTCCAATAATTTACTCCAGATACCTTGAGCAGGTTTGATTATCAAAGTAATAATGAACAAATATTTAGTTTTCATCTTATTTTACTTTAAAGATTCTCTGATTATGTAGGACGTGATTGCACAGTATTTCTCAATGTGGAAGTGAGCGAAATTGTGAACACACCTCTGTTAATATCATACATTTCTGGAAGTGATAGAACAAAAGAATGATTCAGGGTTTTGATTAAATGTGTTGAGGAAGATATGACTCTATCTGTGATGGAAATTTTATCTTTCCTGTACACCCTAGGTTGTTGTTTAGAGCGTTCAAATAAACGGATGGATGAATTTCACTTTGCGTCCTTCCTTCTTGTTGGGGAACGACCCGAAAATCGGTTAAGTTATCCATAGAAGCCAATAAAAATAACAACAGGGCATTTAGCTATGTAATGATGAATTATTTAACTACGAAAAGAAAAAAAATTAATATGTCCAGCTAGACGAGACATCCCACAGTTCTTTCAAACTGAAAATGGAATTTTAAAACTCTTGCCGAAATGAGCACTTGAAGTGATATCAATGTATTTATAGAATATTTTATGTGAGTGCTATCTAGTACACAAGTTAACTTTACCAGTTCATTATTTTAGGTGAAGTTGTTCCCTAAGCTTTGTTTCTATTTCTTAGTGATAAGAAAATGCAGTTTTCTATTTCTCAGTAATTCACCACATAAAAAGTTCATTGACGTATGGATGTTGACAGCGGTGTGTGGTCGCGTCAGCGAATTTGATTTCTTTACTATTATGGTCAGCAGCAAAGTCTTTTGTCTTGATAATTTATAGGCAGCTTTTACTTACTGCTCCCCTATGCACGCTTGTCACATATAGCAACTGCTTTCACAATATTCTATAACCGGGTTATCGATTTAGGGGGAAAGGGAATCACTGGGGATTGCCATGTTCGCAGAATGCCACATCTCATTAACCAAATCAAATTTATACAGTTCTTTTTAATTTATTCCAAAGAAGCCATTGTCAATTAAAGCAGGCATATGGAAATCATTGTGAATTCTGAGCACCCTAACTCCGCCTATACTGCCACTGTTAGTTTGTTGTTTTTTTTCTCTTTTGGTCAGGGAATCTTATGGTTCAATTGCTCTTTCAGGATTCCTGCTTGAAAAATTGAATACTATATGAAATAACAACCTCCCTTTTGTTACTATACTATATAAAATAGCAACTATCTTTGTTACTATACTATATAAAAAAACAACTTCCTTTGCTACTATACTATATAAAATAGCAACTATCTTTGTTACTATACTATATAAAAAGACAACTTCCTTTGCTACTATACTATATAAAATAGCAACTTCTTTTGTTACTATACTATATAAAATAGCAACTATCTTTGTTACTATACTACATAAAATAGCAACTTCCTTTGCTACTATACTATATAAAATGGCAACTATCTTTGTTACTATACTATATAAAATAGCAACTATCTTTGTTACTATACTATATAAAAAGACAACTTCCTTTGTTTCTATACTATATAAAGTAGCAACTATCTTTGTTACTATACTATATAAAAAGACAACTTCCTTTGCTACTATACTATATCAAAAAACAACTTCTTTTGTTACTATGCTATATAAAATAACAGCTTTCTTTGCTACTATACTATATAAATAACAATAGTATCGAAATGACATTTACTTTGTCAATGAAAGTAAGCCTGCCAGAGTATTATACCGAAAAGAAGAATAGCCTATCAAAGCAAGCTCAACAGAAACAAAACGCAGTTTTCATTTTGACGTTTTTAAGGCTATATGTCTTTGGTCAAAACATTTGTGTTATTTAAGCCATAAAGAAAATTTCCCGTAAAATTGTTAAAAGCGATCAGGGACTTATAAAAAATATATTTATTTTTAGGGTGCTAGAGTTCATGTTGCATAAATTGCGGCCAATTTCATAATCAGAACAAGGTGCGTAGCTAGACAATTCTATCTAGGAAGCACTCAGACCAATTTTGGGCTATTTTTGGTATTTAATGTACATCTTTACATAGTATTTTATGAAGGTTTATGAAAGCACTAGGAGGGGGAGTGCCTCCAGGCCCCCTCCCAAAATGTCTATGCTGTTCAATCAGAGTAGTCAATCCCTCTACGAATCAAAGGTATACCTTTTCACACGAGAGTGATGGAATTGCCATTGAACAAACGCAATAAATTTATAAAAGCTTAGAAAGTGGTATTTTCATCTAAATTTATACTTTAAACTAACTACTAAAAGCATTTTATATTCAGACTACCAAAATACTTACAGAACCATCCTTTGTTTTCCCAAATATGTAAAGTTGCTCTTCTATCTCAGAGTACTAATGGTCAACGACAATAAAGTTAAGCAGGTGAAAACATGGAATCTTTTTGTGTGTGGCAGGGCGTGCCAAGATGGATGTTTCAATTCCGTGCTCAAGAAGTCACTCCATTCTTAACGAGCATTAGTAAGCCCGCAGAGCACGTACGTAAGACCAAATTGCAAATGAGACTGTAATTTTGGACCCCACCTAATCAATGTTCTTTTATTGTTCAACTATTTAAATAATGAATAAAGTTCACCTTTAATTCACAATTGATCTGTAAATTTTAATCGACTTTTCAATGTTTTTAATCTTTTAAAGCTTTCTAAACGCTTCTTTTGGAGATAGTGGCCTTACGATCTTGTAAATTTTGCTGTATTTTATCTTCCTTAAATTTTAAAGCTTCTGTGACAGTAAATAATGTTTAAAAACTTCCTCCTACAGAAAATTGAACTTGGAAATCAAAGTGAGGCTATTAATTATGTTACAAGTTTGTTGTTTTGTTGGGGTTTTTTGTTTTTTGTTGCATACTCGATTTCAAGCGTAGCCTATTGCCCAGCCTTGGTAAGCAATGTTCTGGGGAGAGAGCACATTTACAGGGGTAGTCTTCTGTTACTTTCCCCAACCGATAATCTTTATATAGGCAGGATTCGAACCCACAACCTCTGGCATGTGAGCCCTATCCCTTAATCACTAGACCACGGCTGTTACAAGTTTTAAACCATTAATTTCTGAGAGTTGGTTAACATTTATCTCAAATTCATCTAAGATGAATATTACTTGCTTGGCGTTTAATTATATCTACTGTAAGCTGCAGACTGATTTGAAGATCTCTTATTGTTAAATTATTAATTGTAAACTATCAGTTAATAAACAACAAAAAGGAAGTATTAGTACCAACTGATCTAACATTTATTCTCAGTTCCCTACCTAACTTGACAATGCTAACTTAAGAATCGCTTGTTTGCACTGACATGTTTCTCTCTGACGAAACGGCGCCGAATCGTATATTAGAGACTACGTCTGATTGTTTAAGCCCCGATTAGCAAAAATTGCTATCAAAAGTAGCCTAAAAGAATAGAAGATTAAAAGGAACTTTTAGGAAACATGACACGACAAATAGAGAGAAAAAAGCCGTTATTTTCAATGCAATATTTTTGTCACTCAGCTTATCATGAAAATGGCAAATGCTCAAGGATCGTTTTACAACGATATTGAATTCTGAAAAGTATGATATTGACTTTATGGAACAATCCTTTGATATTTTAATCCTATTCGTTGCTATATTTGTTATCGACTTAATGAGGTACAATACCTTATATAAGAAAAGTAGATAAATAAGATTAAGGGTCGCCGGTCGTTTTAAATTTTGCCTCTCATGCTTCTTTAACCTAGATAACATATGGGCAACTAAATTCACAAATGGTTTGAAAAAAAACTTAAGTAAGAGATATATTACAAAAGATCACTTAACGATAATCTGAGTAACAACAGCAACTATGGTCCATGGTTTCCGTTGCTTAATTATGAACGGAAAGAGATAAATTTGGAGAGAATAAGATGTTATGGTTTAGGTTTACTTACAAGGAAGAAATTCTAGAAGTACCACGACTAGCATATTGGCTGTTTAGGGCTTTCAATTATTTCTTACTTTAGCCGTTCTCGGTATGCAAGTCCTTTCCAGCTGTTTCCTCATAATATTTTAATGTTGTCCAGGTATTTCGATCATTTTCCCCTTCTTGACTAATATCCTTCTAACCTATTTGTCAACTTCAGATGTTTAAGTTTTCGACTTACAACATTGTCAATGAATGCCCTCTCTTACCATTTGTTGCACCCCTTGGCTACTGAATTTGCCCGTTCATGGTATGTATAATCAACGAAATACTACCATTTCATATTTTTGTCCTTTATAGTAACATTTTATATGATTGTGAAGAGTGACTAAACACTTTGCTCTAGCCCTATGAAGACGGGGGTGTCCAATCATTTTTTATGTGACTGGCACGCCTGTCGCCTTATAAATAGCCGTTAACGTATGATGGAAATAGAGTTGATGAATGGACTTAATATGCTTGATATGCATATTTTCTCGTAATACATAACAACTCTGGACTAGAGTGGCAACTTTAGCTAGAAAACTTGAAGTATTTCCTACCAACGTAGAAAACGATCACCTTTATTTCATGTCGTTTCAGGTGTTTCTGTAAGCCAACAAAGGCACAAAGGATAAAGAGCGTACTCTTGACATAAATGATGATTTTAGCAATTAGATTTAGTTTGAGTATCTCTTGACCTAATAAAATTTGCCACCTTTGTTGGTATTATTCATGCAAAAGTATACAGTACGGCTTTCTAGTAGTCATGCTGCTGTTAAACTTTTTCTAATTCATTTGCCACCTGTAGCTGCATAATATGATGATGTCATATGTTTCAGTTGTACTTATGATGATCATTTACTACATTTCAGGTGACGAAATGCGTACTTTTAGAGATCACAGCTTCACCTTAAACCTAGTAAAGTGTGCGTTTGCATTCAGCAAAATAACAGGGGAATTGATTACGAATAGTCGTGCTTTGTCACTCTACTTTTCGGAAAGAGAGTAGTCTAAGACAGTGACTATGATTTAATTGATACTTTATTTAAAGGAACTGTATGTACTCTTAAGCAGTGTTAATGATGATGTGCACCTCATTGATAGTGCCAGTGGCAAATTAAGTGCACATGAATATAATTATAGTGTTCAGGAATTGGAAGTTTTGGCCGTACTCTTCGCATTCGAGAAATGGAGGTTCTTTCAGTTTGGAAGAAAACTTATGTGTGACAACTCTATCCTCATAACTAACCCGAGTATTCTTGGTTTTGATCAAGATACGTTGCACATATCATGATTTCATGAAATACTTTAACTTCTGGAATTTGATCTCACAGTTACGTTCGTGAGTGGAGTGATATTATCTCTATGTCGTACAGAAGTTGCTGATAAGCTAGTTGACTTTGATAAGGTTATCAAATCTGTCAAGAAATACTTTCGCCTTGTTTATCACGTTTGACATGAAAGCGGCTACGTTAATGGATATTCAATTGTCAGTTGCGAAAGGTTACATTTCACGAGAGTGGCCCATAAGTTCCCTCGTGGTCCCTTCGGACAATTTTGAGATGTAAGGGAAATCTATTAATTTTCTATATTTGACGAGCTGGTTGCGCCGGGTATCGACATCCATTGCTTGCATTAGCACACGAGTCCCATGTATGCACTGTCCGTATAAAATTGCATTTACGTAGGTAGCTTGGTGACGTTGGTTGACATAATTCAAAGAGTCATGCGCCCATCGTACTCTTGATAGTCAAGAACCGTGCCACTAAGCGCGTGCTGAGTTTCGTTAGGTAATAGTGGTCTTTGACTCTGCATCTACGTTTGGTAAATCTTCCCTCTTTCATATGTTAAGAGGAAAGATAAAATTTAGTTAATTTGCAGCTGTTGTATGAGACTTGACCCCATAAGCTGACCGAAGATGGCAGTGTTTTGGAATTTTCGTCCTTTGCCAAGCAATCCAATACTAACCACAGTCCCTCACATTTGCATTTTCCAGATGGCAATGCTTGTGTTGAACGTGTGAAGCTGGACATAAAACAAGCATAACAACATTTTTGCCGTGGGGGAAGGGGTAATACAATTATACATTGATCTGTTGTTAATATATTATTAATGAACAAACGCTCAACTATCTCCAAGGTAACAGGCCTGTTACCTACAGAATATCTTGTGAGAAGGCAACCCGGCAATGATCTAACCATGGCAACTGAAGAAGCCCCAGAGAATGTCTCTATGAATACTTTGATGCTAAAGGGAAAGGGTTAATACCTAGTGATCGTCTAAAAGTAAAACTGCCCGTGGTAAAGAGTACTAAGCTGTAATCCTGGTTTTTTGGTATTGGAGTCTTTTACATGGCAATGGTATGTCTGAGTACATGAGAGGTATTATTGTCATGATGACATCTTCATCCTTCATTCATTCTGTAATAAAAGTTGCCTCAATAACATGAGAAAGTATTTCCTTGACAACTGATCTTTTTCCATTGCAAAGCCTGGATGGATCCAAGTACCAGGAGTACGGGAACAGTCTAGAACAAAGAGCAATGCCATGAAACATTCCATGTCAATTCATTATGTGTGCTTTGAGTGAAAAGTTTCCTTTCATAAGCAGCTTTAAAATACCTTAACCCTTGCTGTACTCGTTGGACGGTGTCCTGTGAAGACAACACATGACCTAATGACATGAAATTTTACATTCTAGATTGAACTATCAGAAACACTTAATATCAGATCCTTTCCACAACCCAGACCCACACCTACAAGGGCACTCAAGGGGTTAACTTACAGTAATACGCCTTTTTTTAGATTTATGAGATGGAAGGTGTAGAAACGAGAGGTGAACACACAGACAGACTGACAGACAGACAGATAAAAGACAGATCCCCTTTCAATGTATTTAGATGTAACCTGAAGTTACAACCAGCAAACTTTTTAGCAACATACAAATGCAACATATCCTCAAGGTATTTTCGAGCAAATATTTGTACCTGATTATAGTCTGAATATAAGAAGTATGTCTCTTTTATATTCATTGTATCTGAAACTTTCGATTGGTCTTTTCTTGTATTGTCTACTAATCATCTGATGTCTCGATGTTGCTAGTGCGTCGTCTCTATAAAGTCCGAAATGCTTTTAACAGAGCAGAGATGTGTGAATTAGTTTCCTGTTAGAGAATTATTATAGAGAATGTAATAATCATTCATTTTAATATATACTCGACGATACCTACCCTTCTAAAGTGTATACATATTAACCTCGTATCCATTACATTTAATGGGAAAATGCTTGACATGACAAGACTTGACAAGAAACCTTGGTTAAGTCTACATTAGTGCTACGTAAAGATGCCAAAGAAGAAATTGCTACTTTGTGTGCTCAAGTGATGCTGATGAAGGATAGTATTTTACCAATTGCTTTGCGACTTGGACTTGTGTTTAAAAATGTGGCCCAAAATGCAAGACTACACCAATGCCTGACATCGATAAATGCTGTTTTGGCAGCCAATTTATGTAAACCTATCATAGGCCTACATTGATCCCAGGAGTTTATAGCTTCTTGAGCACGGCCTGTGCCAGTAAAAAGAAGGAATCAAAAAGGAAAATCTTATAGTTGTTTTCTTAGACGAGTTAACTTTATGCAATAGGCAACTTTTAACTTTCCATTAACATTTTGTTTCACATTCTCTTACTATCCTTGCATTACGTAGTTCTAACGGTGAGGACAGTACATAGTGGCATATTCTATATAGCACAAATTACGTTATACATCTAAATACCGAGTTCCACCTCGACACTGAAATGTGTACATTACATATTTCTCTTATGGAGACGCACAAAATGCAAGAAAGTTAGAAATGTACTTTCCTAGAATCTTTCTACATGTACTATCCTAGGAGGATTGAATAACCACGGATGTACGATTCTAGAATCAAATTAGGGTTAGGGTTAGGGTTAGGGTTGGGGTTAGGTTCAGGGTTAGGGCACTATTATCTGCTCTCACAAAGGGATTTCAGGAAAGCACATCTTGGCAAGAAAATTTCTATAACTGCATAACTTGGCAATTCTAGGTTAGTATGTTCCCTAAAATTCTAGCATTTTATTACAGCTGCTCCCATATCCCATAATTTTCTATTTCGCGCCATATACTTTGATATATTAGTGTTCCATATTCTCATCATGGTTGATTACAATATTTAATAGATTTTATCATGATATATAAGTTTATAAGACAGAGGCTACAGAAAGCCCACTGAAGAGGAGGATGAAAATATTCTGAATAATTTTACAGAACAAGAAAGGCTTTATTAACACCACTTGAAATAAATTGTAAGACTTTCTGCCATTTGTTAATTTAAAATAAATGACAGGTTATATACTCTTGTCAAGAGCTAATCATACTTTTGCTGCCCCTGTTATCCAGTGACGTAGGATATTACTTTGGACCAGGCGTGCTACAAAAATAATTTTGCCACGATTCCGTTGTCTGGCCAGGTACATCAATAGAAGTATTGCTGTTTTGTCTTTGAAAGACTATCTCCACTGCAAACCTATCCGTCTATCTTTCTCGATAAACTGAGAATTAGCATCATCATAAGAGGATGCCCCACCCTTAAGCAATGGAATATCTCCCACTCTGGGTCGAGTCATTCGATTTCTATTTTCAGCCAATACGTGCTAATTTTGAATAGAACGCCTTCTGACCTTTTTTGACTGCAGAATTTGTTCCTTAAGTCGTACTACTTCCCTGTGATTCTATTGTTTTCAATAACGTTAAGCGTCGTAGCACGCCTTTCCTCGACAGAAGCTGTACAGACACTTCAACAAAGTAGAGAAACTTGGTAAGTTATTTCTATACAGACGTGTGATAGAACAATGAGATGGGGATATTGAGTGACCTTTGGTTTTAAAAGAATTTATCAAATGAAGAGAAAAGCAACGTGATTAACATATTACTACTCTTAGATTTTATATAATGAAGAGACTAGCAAATAATTAAAGAAAGTACAAATATTTTTTGTTCTGTATTTATGAGCGTGCGGAGCATGCCTAGCACAGCCTCTGCTGTTATCCCATGTTCCAAGACGTAACAACTCTTGCTACCTTACAACGGTACAGTTTCAATTAAACTGAAGCAATTGAATGGCTTTAGCATGTGTTGAATCGTTGTTGCCTATTAATAACGTCATAGAGAGAACAATAACCTAATTCTGTTTTCTTCATGAGCTCAAATATTAAAGCTGTCTCTTCATTTAGTTGGACATGGAAGGGTAATTACAAGTGACATTCTCTGAATACGTGTTCCATACTAGCAAGCTGCCAATTTTCAGTTTCTCCAAACTTTTACATAGTCTTAATGATAGCTGAAAGTCGTATTTCAATGGAAACGATTCAAAATTAATGCCAAGCTGATGTACATCACCAAATGGTGAAAATAAGAATGATTGCGCTTGTTTTCATGTACGCGATGGCTTAATACAAACAATGTAATAAAAAATCAACTCCTTAAGGATATCATAAGATGATCAATTATTCAGATGTTCTTGTTTTAATTTAAACCGTCTTATTTCATCTAAATATGGTGCACCAAAGGGCTTTAAATCCTTGATTTTTTTGAGGTCGACGTAGTCGACGTTCTTTACAGTGGATGGTGAGTGGGCATGCGCAGTTGTACATAAGAGAGAAGCCTGGGAATCCATTCTACGCAACGTAGAGCAGTACTCTTAGTTACGTGGAGAGAATCAATAGATATTTAAAATGTAGAGTTATTAATTAAGTCTAGGGTATCACATTGCAATGGTTTTTTTATTGCTTAAACGAGATGCTGTTTACCGCATGTGATGCATAAGTGTATCAAAAGTGACAAAAACACAGAGATAAGGTATTCCGTTTTTTCATATAGATACAGAGCATTAGCAATAAGAGTTGGCGAAAAGAAAAAGCAAAGAACAATAGCTGCTTTCATTGCCAGGTCCTGCAAATTCTAGAGGTGGTCTGATACATTTAGCCAAACCTAATCTAAGTTCATTGAATTTCTTTCCTTATCACTAATGCTTCATTGTTAGCATGAATTAAGTTCTACCTTGCTGCATTGAGCACTCTAATAATGATATCATCAGTACTTTGGTATTTATTGATACATACATATATGTATATATGTGAAAAAACACAATGGAAAAGACACAGTTGTATAAATATGTATTGAAGCTGAAACAACTATCAAGCAGATTTGAAATAAAATGGTCTGTTGTAAAAAACGTCCCTGGTTATCACAACAGATGAGGTCATTGTCACCTATGATTAGAAGAGAATCCGGCAATTCTGAGAAATGTTCTTAATAGTCTAACAGAGCTAGTGTCGAATTGCCGAATTTACAGTACATATCAAAAGTTCTTGTACGGTTGACATTATTTATTATTGCCATTTTTAACATTTTTAAACTGAAATGTTTATGTTGACTTTGAGTATTGTATTAAAAACACGCGAGAAATTATGTAGTTCAACGACAAAATGAAGCCATGATGACTGCAGATTATTGCTGGTGCCCCGGCACAAGCTGCAATGTTATCCATCACGTTTTATTTTTAATAAAGCAATCATAGACTATATCATCTCTCCTATTCTGTTTGCTGCTACGTTGAGATTCAACTGCAATCCTTTGGGGTAGGGTGTGGTTGTCATAACTAAGTATCATTGACGTTTTGTCCCGTCAAGTAGTCTCTTAATGTTGAGTCAATGCGGAGGGAAATTGATGACGTCACAAATCAAACGTTTTAGAAATAGTACGATTTGACTCCTGGCATCGAATGGCAATTTTTGAATAGTCTATTCCCAAAAATAGCAGACTTGTAGCGTATATAGTGTTTAAACTAGAGGCGCTTGAATCTCAAAAATCTCTGGTCAAAACTCTGCTGGTATTCCTTGGTTCCTTAAGTTAAGAACCAACATCAAATAATATGGTTTTTTATAGAGATTTAAAACTTTGAAACTTGATATCTCTGTGTTGGGAAAGGTAATTTTTCTTTATTTTGGCAATTGGCGTTCTCACTAATCGGATAACATGAAAACTGAGTTTTTTCCCCATAATTCAAAAACTTTTCAAAATCGTGACGTCACACTTTCTCACCGCATACTCACTTAAGTCATATTTGAGCTGATCTTCATGATCCTGTGCCACATTGCATAGTATGAGGTGATTGATTGTTTAGGAGCGACTTTCTGCAACAGAATTCACTGAGATCCCACAATGACAAGGACAAGCAGCATCTCGCCATTGATTTTGGCTTCTTATGTTGTTTTTCTAGGTTGGAAACGTTGTATGTTACAATGAGGCAATTTTCCTTATTGCAAGATATTTTCAAAGTAGCGTATGTCTAGGGTTTGAAGCTGTGCACACTCATGCATGATAGACTAAAGCAATGACAAATCCGTAGAGATTTTTCCAGAAAGTTTTTAAGAAGATGCTCCTCCAGTTTCAATGCTTTCATTACCTCATCCGAAAAAACCTGGCCATACAGCACATAAAGAAATACTGGTTTCTGATAGTGATTCTACTCTATACCTTCTAATTGGTTACAGAAAAAAAACGGACGCAAAAGTAAGCAGTAAAATAGGCGGACATCAAGAACAAACTCCTTTTGGCGGCAAAGCTCAGGTTTCATCAACTTGATGTAGATCGCCTC
>JAAAKL020008810.1:0-15593 GCA_010016065.2 Carybdea cf. marsupialis auct. non (Linnaeus, 1758)
ATTTACCTCTATTCTAGTCCATACAATTAGTGGCTTTTGTTAGCCTTGTATGGTACTACGCCCATTAAAAAAAAACAAAAAAAAAACTGAAAACGTTCTTGAGAGCGATCAACTGGAAACATACGCTGGAAATACAAAAGTGAACTGGAAATGTAAACACTGCTGGAATCACAAGAATCAACACGAGATAATTGAATTCACGTGACGCGGGAGGTCGGTCGCATAGACTAATAAACACCTATGAAGTGACAAACTAAAAATGCCAACAAGATGTGTATGTTTACCTGTCCTTTTTTACCTGTATAGTAAAGTCACCTAAAAAACGTGCAAAGTTTCAAATGCACAGTTAAATGGAAAAGTCTTAACAACCTTTGATATGCAGGAGACATCGTCTTAATTGCAAACACGTAGTCAACCCTTCGTGAACTTTAAAGCAAAGGGGTAAGATTAAATCAAAGTAGATCAAGTATATTTCATTAAAATGAAAGAATGTTGTTGTCAACACTATGTTTCTATATTTTCCTGTACAATAATTATCGTCGAAAAAAGGTATTGATGTATTAATGACGTCATACAATTATACCACTATCTACTGAATAAGAGTTTTGTTGCACTTTCCTCTGTGGCAAATGCAAAAAGCACCAGACAAGCTGTATGCTCTTCGATAAAGACAGTATTAACTTTGGCTTGAGGCCATTACCAGTACTTCAGTAGAACAGTGCTGGCGTTGGCAGGCTATTATTTAGCCTCTCAATCGGAGAAGTATTGCAACTGTCATTCCATCACAGCTATAGTTTCATCTATATTTTCCTGATAACTGCAATCGACAATATGTGTTTGGATATGATATTTATTATGACGATGTTAATGTGAAGCCATGCCATGCCATGCCATGCCATGCAATGCCAAGTCTTACCTGTAACGTCGTACTGGAACGTGGTACCTGTATCCAATTTACTACGGTAATGTATGCGACAGAAATGTACCTCACAGTTTCCCTTCTGGTTTCACATTTTACTCCATTTTCTGCTTTTCCTCTGTCTTTGATCACAATGAGTTAAGGAGTTTGTCGTGGGCCATGGATTAGGTCTCTTCAAACAGAATATCTCTGCCTTTTCAGATATCAATAATTTGGGGTTTATGTACAAAGAGAAACAAAATGTTAACGTTTTCCAATTACAACAGCTTTCTTTTATCTACACGAACAGTTGTTATCATTATTCAAAAGGTATGGAAGGACTTTCACTTTGATTTTGTATTATGCCACGACCTGAGGACAGAGGGAGCCAGGGCTGGCTGAGTCCACTGAGCTTTATGACAAGAGGCTTGTGCACAGCTAATTGGTCAAATGAAGCTCCGGTACTGGCACATTTGTTTTAAAGTCGTAACCAATCAAACCTTTATCCTAGTGATTATTGCAACACTCCACCTAATATATAAGTTGCAATTTGTGTCCGACATAGTTTTGCTACAAAGTTTATTTGAAGGCATTTATAGGAGATGGGCTCAGATGTATTTTACGAAGATCAAAGTCATGCAAAGCAAACATGGAGCAACCATCAACAACAACCAAGTGGTCATAAAAGACCACGAAATTGAAACTAGGAACCACTGAATCTACCTCAGGTAACGCATTTTCCTAAAAAAGGCCTCAAAAGAACTTGAAATCAAGCAAAGAATAGCCTTAGGCTAGCAAGAATTCGGCAGAGCAATGCAGTCTTCAAAAACAACGACTTCCCCCCTTTTGTGAAGCGCAGAGTGTACGACAAGTGTATAACACCGACAATGACATACTGTACAGTGAAGTGGAATCTTACGAAGAAGTAAACTTTTAAACTAAGAACCCACGAGAGAATCATCACTGGAAAAAACTAAAAAACAGCATCCTGGATTTGTATACAAACTAGAACACGAGACACTCTCAAAGTAATCGGAGAAGCCAAATGGCGATGGGCGGCTCATCTGTCCAGAAGAACAGAACAGGTGGACAACGTGACTCACAACATGGAGACTCAAAGGCTAAACCAGAAACCAAGGGCCAGAAAACGAGATGGTTTGTTGACATTGATAAATTCCACCAATCAACACACTGGCAACTTTTTACACAAGGCCGAAGATATTGGGCAGATATGGGGAAGGCCCAAATCCAACATTGTACCCTGGTGATAAGTGAATTAACAGGAGATGGGCAGGACGTCCCTACAATGCCTCCAACTGGCTACTCCACTTATTTGCTAGGTAAACATTTAGTCTTTTCTTTTGCATTGTCCTTTCGGTAAGTTGAACTCAGAAATGACTTTCGCGTGCACATGAAGCTTGATCATTCAAATCAGGTTTTCAAGTGTCACTGTCATCAGTGCTAATAGTAAGGTCTTCTTATTCCAATGAAATGGATATCAGTGATTCTCCTGAAATACTTAATAAGGATATTATACTATATCATTGACACAATGATCACTGTTGTAGTGGAGAAATAAATATTTTCCGGGCATAATAATAAAACATCCTTCAAGCATAATGATCAGAAAAACGTATGTACAAGTAAAAAATGACGGCACCTCGCACCTCATTAAGGACAAGGCAGCATGTTTTACTTTGCGTTACCCATTTTTCTAACCTCCGTAAAGTAACCATGATTTATATTCTCTAAGGTAGGCTTACTCTAAGGGAGGTGAAGGCTGCTTAATGCTACAATAACAATGATAGATAATTACATGAAGTTTGTTTTTATAGGAATTTTTTCTTACATTTTAGATCAAACGTCATGTGTGACCCAATTATGGGAAGTTACCTACGCTACACACCAAGACACTTATACTAAGAGTAGAAAACACTGCTGCATTTCCAAAGGTATATCAGTCCTGTGGTACACTATGCGATTGCCATTAAATCGGCAACTAATACTTCTTAAAAACATTTTCATTCTATCGAAAGACATTGAGAGGCATAAAATTTAAATGGCACTGTAGACAGACGAAACAACCAGCAGATGCACAAGTACCAGCACCGCTGCATATCTTAAATTGTGAAAGTAATGAAATCTTGTACTTACCGTAGCTACCCTAATATTTACAGGTAGAATTTTTTTCCGTTTCTAAGTGCCATATCCAAACTGATAACATTCGCGCTCCTGCAAATACTGGCGGGAATCACTATTGGAACTGGCCCTAGATAGCACTGTTCCAGGACAAACGCTATCAATAAATTGCTCTTGTGTAGGACAAGTACATTATTCTCAAAAGCTTTGCGTCAATCACGAATTTTAAAATTGGTGCCCCTTAGCGAAATCATTTTGTTCGTAGAAAGCTTTATCAGAAGTTTTAAGTAGTCGAATTGTCTGTGGTTTGTGTCTACGAGACGCATAGTGTGGCTTACAGCGAGACAAGTCTCAGACACTGACCTATCAAGTCTTGGAATGATGTCACTTTAACGGCATAGATATGAAAATCGGCGAGTTAACATGCACACAGCCTCCAGCTTAGCAGTTTTGATATCATTTAAGCAGATAATATTATCAGGCAATCTCAAAACATGTGGTAACCTAGGTATGTGCTCTTTAGAGAAGCAAAACTCAGACAAGCACAAGCCTTCTATTAAATCGTCTAAAACGAAAGGATCATAAGTACAATAGGGATGAAGGAGCTTTTCCTTCGTCCTCCTACATGAAAAGCGCTAGCTCCTCGTCCTCAATAATTTCATCCGCATAAAGCAAGGCAGTAACTTTATTGGCGGCAGCCATCTTTGTTTACAAGAAAGTGGTCTGGCCTTCACATTTTCATCTAAACATTAAAATACAGACGTCGAGGACAAGACATCTTTGCCTGGGGGCGGGGTGGTACGTGTCCTGTTCCTTTAATCTAAAACTCCAATATTTAGTTGCGACTTACTTTCGTTTAACACTTGCTACGCCATTATTTGTCACAAATTACTTCACTGATTGTAGGTCCGATTGCAAGACAACATTTTAGCCTAAAATACTCTCACGAATTACCGCCACCATACAGAAAATAGAAAGTAGGTTCACGATACTAATCACAACCTACGGCCATTGGGTGCCAACTGCTTGCTTTCAAAAACATTTCGCATGCATTCTTCTGAATATACGTCTAATATTCCATCTGTAAACTGTGAATCCCCAATAATGATGATCGGATGAATATTGCATACGCATAAAACTAATGTTATTACGATATCGAGGTAAAAATTCTTTAACCTTCTGGCCAAATTGAGAATTGCCATTCTTCTGTAGAGATTTGTTACAAAACAACGCCAGTTTTCTGGAACCGTACCAATTATCTCCATCAGTGGCATCTCAAGCACATTCAAAACAGTCCGTTCTACCGTCCGCCTGTACAACTGTGAAGCTCATCGTAAAATGGAGGTTTTCCTTAATGATGACATCGTCCCGTTATATTCTCATTCAACGTAGGTTCAAGTAAATGTTGATTGATTCTCTTAGTAACAAACTTATATAACTTAAGTATGAATGAAAGTGACTCTGCGGCGTTCACGGCGACTGGCTAGAACAAAATGGAGAGCACCCACGTGTATTCTGAGACACTCCACACTAGATTTAGTCTTTGCCCCAGCAGAATACTTTGTCACAAGCTTGGGACGAAGTACTTACACTCTAGATAGTGCTATCGAGCTGAATTATTCTTATGAATAGTTTCAAAATGTCTATGAGCGGCTCTATTGGCCAATTTACCGCCATTTACAGCTATTTCAAGCATACACTGAATAGAGGCACTCCTGTGGCTTGCAAGATGAGCACTTAATAACCCATATCATTGCTTGTACGAAGTCATGTTTAGTTGAAGGCAAGAAAAAGGTAAATAATAATAAATATTAGTACGTAACTATCTTTTATTAACACCATTGCAACTTCTGGATTCCTATAATTCTACATTGGCATAATCTTTCGCTCGCGGACTGTCAGAGACAGGCTGCTCTAACAATGACTTGATCAAAAAATGAGCATGCGTGGTAGATAGAAAGCATAGAATATAGAAGATAACTTAAATTAATCATTCTGACAGACTCCATCAGAAAGAGATTATCAGTAAAACAAGCAAAAAGAGGAAAAGTTTATAACTTTATCCATGGCTGCAAATCAGTCTATATAAAGAGGGGAAGAAGATAGAAAGTTCTCTAACATTTTGGTATGATAGTCATTTTTCAAACAATATCAGTATTATCATTTTTTTTATTGTGATCATCATTACCCTCAGCAAAACCTGGAGAAGAACATTACCAAGAATGATGTATTATAGGAGACATTTCGTCTAATCTAAGACCTGTTCCGATCCACGGGAAATCGATTGAACAGTGGACCTGAGGAACTCTCAAGTAAGATGAGCCCGTTGGTGTGTCTATTCAGAAAGTTGCCGGTGGCCTCTTTTCGTTATATTTAACTCCCAAAATCGTAATTATCAATCAACAGGGTGAGTTCGGCTTCATGTAAATATTTCTACACGCGTACAACGGACAGATGAGGGGCATCTTCCCGTTTCTGTTTCCCCGTCTCTCAGCGTGTACAGTAAGCAGATCAACTCCTAGAGGAGAATGTTTTCTTACCTCTCATAATATCATGTCTGTTTCCTACAGACCCAAAAAGCTTCAGGAACAATATTTGGGTAAATAACTTATAACCCTTTAACACAATGCACTAGAGACTCAAATGCAATGAGAGAAAAATCAATATTTTTCTCAAAATTTTCTATTTAACTCTGCAACACATTTTGTCCACTGGCGTACAAAATCCATAGTTCAATGATAGTGGAAAAAGGAAACTTATACACAAGAAAAAGCTTTATTTGCTTCGTTAAATTGAGGCAAACAAGGTTTCCTATACCAACGGAGATTTCGTATATCATCTGCTATTATAATGACAAGATATTTCATCTTTTTGGCGTAGTGGCGTGGCGACCTCTCTGAAAAGTCAATTTTTCAATTCGTCCAAATCTGACCTGCAAACTGCGGTTATGCCAAAAATAGGTTTTCGGTAAAATTTACTGATAATGAGGCAATTTCTATCTGATAGAGTGAGCAATTTTGCAAAATTGTCAATTTTTCACAGAGTGGTTTCCTGGTAAGGTATTTTCCTTTGATAAATACTTGCCTTACTCCTACAGTTTGAGAGGGCTGGCCACACCACTGTTTTGCACCATAGACAATTCAATCTTTCTACACGGTGCCGTATCGATGTCGTTTGCGGTTCGCTTCCAGTTGTTCATTAAAATATATTTTAGAACATCTCGGTTACGAAAGCCTCTTTTGTCTTTAACTTTTATTCGTCATCCCAAAGTGGGAATTTGTGATTTACCATATTCCCTTTTAAAGGAAATATTTGCAATCAAAATAATACTTAACTGATCTCGACGATATCTCAATTAAGTATATCAAATGCGTCGCAAACCTCTTGGTTTTTTCTCTATAACACTATTCAAATGCAGCAAAGACAAGTTTATATTCCTGGAGTCATAGAGAATCCAAAAAGTTTCATCAATTTCATAAAAGGTCAAGCCTACCGTTTACATAAAATAAGACAGCTTCTCCATGATAACCTTCTGGATTTATAAAAATACACTCAACTAAGACCTTACCTACAACATGCGCTATGACATTTATACATCACCTAGAGAAGGTAACATATTCATTACATATTCCTTACTCCAGCCATACTTTCGACACTTGAAATATTATCCTCTATGAGAGTGAGCTTCCTAAAGTTAGTTATGATTTTTAATTCTACAACTACTTTCAATACGCGGATATTACGGCTTATGCATCAAACGAGGTACTCAAGATGGAGTCGGATTTTACTCGTGTGGTTAATGTCATTTTGCGATAAAACATGTAATCGGAATGATTTGGCTTCTTAATAACAGTAGACAATCTATTCTACTGAGTGCCTATGAAACGTGGACTGTGACACAAACGTCAAAACGCCTTCTGATAAGAATGTCCCCTTGAATATCAACGACGGTCGAAAAAATAAACTGGTAAAATTTAAACTTTATAAAATAACAAGGGCACCAAAAAGGCAAAATATCCATTGACCTACTGAGCCGGGTAAGCCACAACATGACTGCACCATTTCTGTGAAAATGTATCAACTTCATGTTGTTTCTGGCTACATGTTAGAGTTAAAACGTGCCCTTCCTGTGCTTACTTACCCGCTGTCAACAGCCCTTTGAAGCTTAAATTTTTACTTACAAAACTCTTTTCTTCTCTCCACCAGGGAAACGAAGAGCCAATATTCTTTGGAATGCTTAGCAGTGATAGATAGACTAGAAGATCAATAGCATGAAGATTTCTAAAAAATATTTTTCCCATTACTCATATACCATAGGATGTACTAATGATTCGATTAACTGAAACTGAAGCTTATCAATCTAGATCGACCGAGTGATATGTTGCAGCCAGCTTACGACGTTTGGAGCCAAAAATTGGTGTTTGCGTCACCTTACAGTCGGCTATATTTTTATCTAAAGCTCATATATTTATCTGTACGTTCATTAAGTACTTTTTGATGTTTATATTACAAAGATTTTGTTTGTAAATACAAATACAATCATCAAGTGGAATCTACTTGTTGCTAAGGCATAAATTTTAAAGGGGTAACAGTTACACTGCTTTTAAATTCGAAAAACGCAAGCCAAGTGGCTTTGGAATTGCCTGTCATGATCATGATATTGTTTGCTAGAAGAAGCAAGAAGCTGTGATATAGTTGATGTCATCCCATTTTCATAAATTAACTAGACAAATAAAACACCTATTCAAATGGTTTATTAATTTCTAAAGCGATCAATGAGCGCGGAAACTATATGTAGTATTATCCAAGGACTAATAAAAATTTTATTTCTAAAAATCTCAAATTTTTACTTATCAAAAATTTAGGAACGTGAGCAAAACGTCGGTGTAGACGTCTCTTCCAAACTAAATGGGGACAGTTGATACAGTAACAAGCGTTTTATGCCAACACAAAACTACAACATCTTGAAATATCTTTAAAATAATTTCTTTGAATTCCAGACCAATTGACAACTCTGGCGAAACAAAGTACGTTGCTTGACGATGAAGAGTTCGGAGAGGCAATCACAGTGCCATTAACATATAAATACTTGCAATGGCACCTTACCTCTTACACCTCCCTATTAAGTTGGTTATATTGGCTTCTTGTGCTGAGACATGCAAAACATCCGTTATTTGCGCACTCAAATTCGATGCAGGGTATTTAATACTATTAAGCGAAAGGGTCCTTTGATGCAAGAAATGTCAGTTATTTAGTTATAACTAATGAATTCTATTTGATTTACTACCTTCGTTACTAGTGCCTTCCACTGATCTCTAAAAAACACTGGATCGAGCATCTTTCGTCTGAAAGTAAGGTCATTCGTTGGTCGCCATTTCAGTCCCCATCAGGCAAAGCTTATAAACAATTGTTTCGCAACATGGCCGACTTTCCCGCTCTATTTTAACTAATGGAGGCTAGTACTCCTGACTACACTTTTTCGTAGTTGAGAAACAATGGGAAGCTCGATCCAGTCTTTTTTTAGAGATCAGTGGTGCCTTCTATACATTTTTTACCTTCGTCGTAATAGACCAGCAGTTACATCTGAATAATTTATATGCTAAATTTAGTTTGCAAATTGGGTCTAATTACGACTCATCTTTACTATAAGGAGTCAGACGAGGGTCGTTGCCAAGTTCCTTTATTTCCAAAGACCATTACAACTGTTGCAAGATCTAGTTTATTATTCCTCTTCTTTACTTTTCCATTGTCCTTTAGCTTTTTCAGCGCAGTCTGCCATCTCTCCGATTTTTGACTATGTGGGCATTCTTCACTAGCGTCACCTGTGTCCAGAGATGGCAATAAACCATTTCGCTGCAGCTGTCCATTTTCTAGACCGTCCCCTGATCCTCTTAGTAAGTGCTCATCCTTAACTGACAAAGTCACACTTACCCGCGCATGTCTTCTCCTCATGTTCCTCTTACACTTGTCCACTCCTGCGCCACTATTTGTGGACTGTGATAATAATCGAAGAGCGTTATTGTATATCGCTGGTTTCAGTTTTTTCTTGGGGGGTAATTTTAATTGTGCCTTAGCGTAGCTGTAATATATTGAAAAGTTTGTTGCAACCACAGACACGGGAAGGGCAACCATAAGGAGCCCACATATAGCACACATGATGCCTATTAACTGACCCGCCCATGACGTGGGATACATGTCTCCATAACCAACCTGAAAAAAGAAAACATCTGTTAAAAAGAAATCGTAATACCCGATGATAACAATGAAAGGTAACTACAAAATAAGGCGACATTGTTGTAAAAGCAAAACAGTTACAAGTCTAGATCAAAGCCATTCAAGTTCCCTTGACTACATGTTATCTTCAGCATACTAACCCTGTTAGTTGCAGTGAAGAAACGGCACAAAACAGAGAAGAGTGACGTAGACGTGCAGTCGGAGAGGGAGTGATCCGAAACCTTCCGACTAGGTAAGGTAAGGAAAGTGTCGAGTTATAGCGAAGCTGACAATTGTGCATACAGGAATACTTTCTCGCCACTTTCTGAAGCTCTCAGGCATAAAGCATTTGGATCAAATACGAAGTATTTAATAAAATGTGTGTTTAACCATTAAATTATACTATTTATCAATGAAGCAATTATTGTACTTATGTAGTACTTGGAGTTCGTTCCTTTCCCTCATCATTCACGCTCCACTCAGTAAGCTGAATCTCTGCATGAGTTTTCTGTTTGTATTTCAAAAACAAACAGAATTTTCTATGCTAACAGTTTGTTCCCTAGGACTGCCAAGATCTAGAACTCTCTGTCTTCGGACTTCTTTACTCTTACGTATGATCTTGACACATTTAAATCTCATGACAATCGCCATCTTCTTGGAAATCTTTATTTTCCGTCTGCAATTACATCTATTTTTCTGTTTACTCTTTATTTCTACTTCTTTCAAGGTAATTCAATACCTTGAAGTGGCAACCCTGCTTTGTATTAAGTGAAGGAGTTAGAAAAATGTTTGTTGAGAGGAGTTGGGCTTGATAGCTGCTTTATGTAAGTTAATCACCTAAAAATCTTCCAAATTAGAGAAATTAATTCCTAGAGTTGATACTTGATCGTTTGGACTTACGCTGTCTTTGCTGTTAAAGATCAAGAGCAATTTGCAAGTGCACAGTGTCATGAGTAAGGGGTATCTTAACTTCAATTTCATAACTTAAAGAGAAGCATTTGCAGATTTGGATTCCTTTTGTACAGTAAGGCATACTTTAGAATTAGGAAGCATTTCTTTGATAGGGTAGTAAAATTTATTGGTGTATTTTACAAGAATTTAAAAGCTTTTCGAGAAACCCTTAAGAATATTCTATTCATCGTTGATACAAGGAGGATATCCTTCGTTAGGCGTGTCCTTCCAATACGGTTTGCAGCAAAATAATTGCGTTTACAGCGTATCTACATAATTTTGTTTCAACAAACCCAACGTTTCTTGTGCTTTTTGAAAGTCATTCTTTTATGACAAGGTGACACTGGCGCAAAGGTCCGTGCGATAATGATTCTTCTTTACTCAAGTGATACGGAAATTAAAGAAAACCCACCTGAAGTTAGAACCGGGAGAAAGTGGAAAGCTGAAGAAGCTACAGACGAGGCAATAAAGATCTTGGAACACAGAGACATTGTTGGATCTGTACGGGAATCAATAGAAGGACAAGGCATGCAGAACTTTAAACCTTTCTGTATGAGCAATGCCAGAGAGAAAAGAGATGCCATCGTAAAGAGGTGCAACAAAGTCGGTATTTACATCTTGCTGAGTGCATCCAGCAGGGACAGTGTGTGCAGTTTGAGGGATGTGTTGTGGAGAGGAAGATCGGTTGGAAAGAAATTGGGGCATGGGAACGTGCAAGAACATCCTTTTTGACACAACCCACATATGATGCCATGTCAACACCAAAGAACCATGTTCGGTTGAAGATTGATAACAACGGGAAATGCAAGTGCGGGAAAAGAGGTACTCTCAGGTATGTTTCGTCGAACTGCAATATGGCACAGAAAAAATACAGATGACGTCATGATCAGGTCCTGGCAGTCATCAAATCATTGCTCCAAGAACAGATGTTTAATGATGGAGATCTTCCTAAAGTAGAGAAGATTAAGAAGATCACTAAAGAGGGACACCAAGTTTGGTGAAGAGTCATTAAAGACTATGAAAAGTGATGAAAGATGAAGTTGCCATTGGAAGATAGTTGCTGATCTGGTAGAGGGTTTGGTTGCTCTCGTTGTGCAGATCCAACAACCGCCGGATATTATCTTGTGGAGTGATGAGAAGAAAGAATGCATTGTATTGGAGTTGACTCTTCCTTGGGAAGGAAACGTCTGCACTGCCGAAGAAAGAAAATCAATAAGGTGTGAAGAGCTCATTAAGGAGTGTGAAGGAAATGGTTGAAAGGCAGAGTATCATCATTTTCCTATCAGAGTATGTTGATTTGTAGAGCAGATATTAGTCAACTTCTTTTGACATTCGTAAATGACCTACAGGAAACCACCAAGAGAGCACTGCAAGGGGAAAAGGGGAGATCAAATTTGGCGTGACAACTAACAACTAACACCAGTGCCACGATACCACATCTAGAGAGGGGCCCTGTCACTTCATAAAAGTAGTGGAGGAAAAGGGGCCAAAACTTGAAACCTAGAAAAATGACCCAGACCCTTTCAGAGTGCGGGTTTAATACACACATACATTGTGAATACTTCGTTTACACTGAGACGGACTTCACCGTGGATTTTCAACGTGAGGTCACCGACGGTCTTCGAAGGGGGGATTCAAATTTGCCAAACTTATAAAAGTTCAAAAATCATAAATGATATGCTGTGACTGTACACCATTTTAGATGAATAATCTGTTGATTTAAGGTCTAAGGCACGAATAGCATACATCTCTAGTATCTTTGACCAAACAAATTAATGTCAACAAAACAGACAATAAAGACCATGTGCATGTGTATCTGTAAACATTTCAAATAGCACTATGAAACGTTGAGGATCGGGGTCGCTACAATTCTGTTCGTGACAAAGGAGGCCGCAGTAACGAGAAGGTCAGGATACCCTAATGTCGGCTATGAAATTATTTCATGTCACCAGATGGTTAGAATCCTTGACTTTTGTAGGTGACACCTCTTTGTCGTCGTGCATATGAAGAATATAATTGTTTCTCAATTATAATGCCTATACAAAAGAAAGTTTTCCACCGTTCCTCACGTGGTGGGGTACACCCTGTTCAGACGCATTTTTCGTTGGAGTGCTGCATGTTCTCCTGATAAAGTTTTATAGTACACTTGATTCTTTTTATGTATGATTTCCTCTTCCACTGATTACTAACCTTCGTCCTAGTACTAACTTTCAATCAAACACTAACATACGATTCTAACCCACTCCCTGATTATCCTTAGCCTATCAAAGTGATTTCTTGTAATTAAGCGTTCGTTCATTGGTTTGTATATAGTATATATAAGAAATCTTTTGATGTAAGAATGAGTGACTGAGGAACTGTGAAAGAGATCACAGTTCCTCCAATTGTTAAAAAAAAGAAGATATTTGGTGTACTGCTATCGAGTTGCTCTACCCTGCCCTGCTTGTGATAGCGTCATTACAATATCGTTAGCTTTCAAGCCATGTCGGATCTTCTCGTTTCTTCCACAATTTGAAAGACTACCCTCTCATCTATCATCTGCTGGTTGCTCAAATTTTTCTTCAGCCTTTGATTCAAGAAACCAAATCAATGTTGAGACAGGTTACCATTTCTCTCTGGAGGACTCCTCTCGTCCATGTTGCCAATTGGTAAGACAGAGTGTTTCATTCTTGTTTCCTACCCTCGTCAATTCAAGTTTCGAACTTTCTTTTTGCTGTACCGGGCCTTAGCAATACGTTTCCTACTTATCAACGGTTGTTTTACTTGCCTTTATCCAACATTTGAACTTTCACAATGAATAGTTTCATCAGTTATCTTAAGCTCCTGTTTTATTGCTTGCTAAACGTCTTTCTATGCAGCATGTCACTCAGTTATCTTTTTGACCATCTTTCAAAACTAATAACATGTTGCTCTTTCATTGTTGTTATATCCCCCTTCCTATTCTGGAACTCTTTTCTTCTTGTGCCCCTTTTCTAAATGCAACCTTAACTGACTTCTTTGGACTTCATCTGTGACCCAGCCAAATAAATGGCCTCACCTTCTTAAGCTTCTGTTGTTACTTTTGTCCGTTTTGACAACACAACAGCCTCGCTCATAAAGGCCCACATTTGTGTACTGCCATGACTTTATTGTTGTTGGAAGATTCGTAACAGCATTTGAATAACAGTACAAGTGAGACCACAGATGTTTCCAACCCAGGTGAAATCTCTACCTCTTGAAGCTCCCACTCGATTGTGAACTTCCTTAGCATGAATTTTACTTTTAAATAGAATTTCATTAGTATATGATATATGTCCTTTGGCACTAGAAACAAATTCATAACCACTTAGATCAATGAATAACGCATAGATCCATATACTATCTATATCCACACAACCAATAGATTTCTTTACATGCTTTTCTTTTTGGATTACTTCAGAGATGTTCTATAGCACCCAGGGATTCAAGAAATTCCTGTCCTATGAAAGGTGTTATTAAAAAAAGTATATTCCTCACACAGTTTAAATACGGCACAGAATCGAGCAACGTGCACAGTACATCATCAACTAACGGAGTGATTTATAAAAATCGGCTCCTTTAAGCAAAACCGACTTAGTAAATGGCCAAAATGTATTTGAAAACACAATTACCACAACGTTTTGTTTAGAGCATGAACAAACAAATCTTCCACCTTCCACCTTTCACCTTTTACCGTATCACTCCTGCAGTGCAATCGTCCAAGTGTAAGAGCCGTTTCTCGGTTAAAAAGGGCAGCATCTTTACAACTTCACAAGATTTTAATAACAAGAATAACAGAAAATCTGTCCGCCTCTCCTATCCTACAAGTAGTTTCCTTCCTCACTCTGGGCGATTCCAATTTCCTGTGCTTAGCAGAAACGTTTGCAAATGATGAGTCCAAAATTAACGAAAGTTCCATAACAAGAGTAGCAGGAAACGGAATGATGAGTC
This sequence comes from Carybdea cf. marsupialis auct. non (Linnaeus, 1758), assembly GCA_010016065.2. NCBI lineage: Eukaryota > Metazoa > Cnidaria > Cubozoa > Carybdeida > Carybdeidae > Carybdea > Carybdea cf. marsupialis auct. non (Linnaeus, 1758). Next base: position 14,150 of record JAAAKL020008810.1, read on the forward strand.
CATCAATTAACGGAGATTGAATAACAAGAGTAACAGAAAACGTGTCCCCCCTCTCCTATCCTGTAAATAGTTTTCTTTTCTCATTCTGGGCGATTCCAATTTTCTGTGATAAACAGAAACGTTTGCAAAAATGAGTCCATCAATTAACGGAGGTTTCATAACGAGAGTAACAGAAAACGGAATGATAAGTCATTTATAAATAGAAGTTGAAAATAACAAGAATAACAGAAAGCGTGTCCCCCTCTCCTATCCTGTAAATAGTTTTCTTTCCTCACTCTGGGCGATTCCAATTTCCTGTGCTTAACAGAAACGTTTGCAAATGATGAGTCCGTCAATTACCGGAGGTTTTAACAATTTACCTTTAAAAAATGCCTGCACCAATATGTCTGGGCCAACCTAAGTTCTCTTCTTCATCATATTTTCTTATAGCTGCGTAAAAGTTTTATACGTCTAAGTTTTACTGCATTTCTCTTTCCTTTCGTAGCAACTCATTTCATGCATAGTTATGATATATACACTTTAAATGTAATGTCTGTTGTCATAATATCAAGCAAAGGAATATCAACTTACCGTTGTCATGGTTATAAATGCCCACCACAAACTATGAGGAATGGATTTGAACATAGTTCCGACTTCTTCTTTTTCGATGAAGTAATTGCAAGTAGCAAATGCCATTGCCTGAATGGCAAGAAGAAATACCAGAAGCATCAGTTCTGGGAAGCTCTCCTTCAAAGTATTAAATAGCACCTGTAATGCATAATTGTATCGGAACGTTCTAAAAATGCGAACTACTCGGAACACAATGAGAACGTTGACATATCTTTCGCTCTTGCTTCCTGTCACTGCTTGACGGAACACGAAAGGAAGTAATGAGAAAAAATCAATCCAGTTCATGTACTCCTTTAAGAATGCTACTTTGTCGGGACAGAAAATAATCCGCGTTATAATTTCCAGTAAAAAATAAATATTGCACGCAATTTCAAATGACAGCAGAATATATTGATTATTGTTTGTTAATTTTTGTAATATGAAATCCATTGAATTGAGAACTGGAACAAGTATAAAAATTAGAAGAATAATGTTGCCAAGGACAGCGTTGACCTACAAAGCAAAAAGATGTTATCAATTAAATTAATGTAATTGATAGGAGTCATGATACTTTTTGTCATAATCACAAGTTCGAACAACATCATCATCATTACCATCATTGTCTTTTTCATGATAATTATCAGCAGCAGCAGCAGCAATATCATCATCATTGTCTCTATCTCCGGATCATGGTCATTTGTACCGTCATTATGATTTTCATTACTGTCTTTATCATCATCATTATCATTATCATCATCATCATCATCATCATCATCATTATTATCATCATCATCATCATCATCATCATCATCATCATCATTATCATCATCATCATCATCATCATCATCATCATCAT
>JAAAKL020008811.1:0-15593 GCA_010016065.2 Carybdea cf. marsupialis auct. non (Linnaeus, 1758)
AGTCTGAATATCCTGGACAAATAAGAAGAGTGGTGAATGATGTTGAATCAAATTCGAATGTCGAAGATCGGAAGGTTTGGAAGAACACGATCGCCGATGTATGCAACAGACCTGGTACTTAACAATAACAACAACATATATTAAAACTAAGTAGGCTCAAGGCCGGATTAAGCTTCTGGACTGCACATGACAAGGCCCCCTGCTGCACACACATGTATTTGAAATTTCAGATTTTGTTTGTAGGAGGACTGGTCCTCTGGCTCCCTTGAACTCAGCCCCGTGCAGAGTAGCACCACAAAGAAAATAAAAACAAAATAGAGGATTTAATAAAAACCGTGTACGATATGAATTCATACGCAGATATCAATTATTTTGGTCTGCTATGCAGTGGCGGGAAAACATCGGGCAGGAAAATATCGGCCATGGGGCGATTCCCAAAATGGTTTAGCGCAAAATTTTCAACGAAAAAGTGGACAACAAAAACTGAGGAAACGTACAGAGCTAAAACCATTGAAAAAGCATAAGGCTTTGCCCCTTTTTGGATACATCTTAGGCTTTAGCTTCTACTTCAAAATTTACGTACATCAAAGTTCAGCAAATCTTCAAAGAATTTAAAATCATGCCAGGTTTGAATGGGTCTTACAGCAGAGTCAAAGGGAACACTCACACACATAATGGCTCCCTCAGATCCACATGCTGATATTCAACAATGCTATCTTACAATGCTAAGACGTTCGAAGCCGATTATTTCTTTGCCATCACAATCATATATGACAGCTTGTATTTTTTATTGTCCGAAGATAAAATCTTTTGAAAGATCTTTGTATCTCATAATATCTGCAGAGGAGCTCTCATTTTTAAAGTAGAAAAGGGCTTTATGACGTAGTAGGAAGCACTGTTGATTCATTCGTTTTCCCTCACTCAGTACAGCAAGTAAACGTTGGCATACAATATGGATTTCCTGCTATGAATAGCACTAACAATGGAACTTTTTACTTCTACTGCTGTGCTTCTACTGCCTCTGAAGGTGACTATGATGATGACGGCGACCTCTATTTGGACTGTCAGCCTCTTCTTGAAAATATCCAGTTGTTATGCGGTGGGAAAGTGTGACGTCACGATTTTGAACATTTTTGAATTAAGGGAAAAAAACCTCGATTTTCATGTTACCATATTATTGAGAGCGTCAATAGCCAAAATTGAGAGTGTCGCCCTTTCCCAACACGGAGATATCAGGCTTCAAAGTTTTCAATCTCTGGTTATTAATGCTGGTTCCTAGCTTAAGGAACCAAGGAATATCAACAGAGTTTTCACCAGATATTTTTGAGATTCAAACGCCTCTAGCTTAAACGCTATATACACTAGAAGTTTGCTACTTTGGGAAACAGCCTATTCCACGCTTGCCATTCAATATGTGAAGTCAGATTGTACTACTTCTAAAACTTGAGATTTGTAACGTCACGACTTTCCCTCCGCATTGATCGCACTAGAACCCAATACTCAACTGACATCACTAAAACCATTAGTAAGGCTGCGAAAAACGATTTTTCTAGTGGAAGCTCGCCAAATCACTAATACTCATGGTCGAATACCTGGGGTTACAGTTAAATCGAACGACTTTTGAAGCCAACCAATTCTCCATCAGCCTATGACGGGACACCTCTTTAAAAACATCGATGTCCTAACAGCCCCTTCATGAAGTGTACAGTTGACTGCAACTCCAAAAATCCTGACTAATTTAAGGCCACTTGAAAGAGAACTTCATTGTGTGGAGTGACCACTGATAATTTGTGAAGTGAATATTCATATCCAACACACATCATTTTTTTCTGGAGAATATAAATCCTACGATTTACATTACTATTCCAGAATCTGTTTATGAATTGTGGTAGACAATTTGTATTAAGAATTTGTAAAATCAGATCTTTAGGAAATACGGTTTTTTTTATCATGGTGGTAAACCCATACCCTTTATTACGATTACTCCCACTTTATATATTTGAAGAAGGATTCATACAGAATAGTTTGAGCAACATCCATAGAAGAGACGACACCCTTGTGACCACTTCAACTCTTCTAACTGCAATTAAAACTATTTTCTTGATGCACTTTTAATTCTGCTACTAATTTCCACCCGTTTTTCCACCTCCGAATACCTGCAAGAAGCAACAGACGATGGTTGCTTTATTAAGGTCCATATGATATAGATTACTTAGTATATAATCATCAAGTACGTTCCAAACAGTTGAAAACTATGATTAACAGAGCTTTCGTTACTATCAGAGGATAGTGAGAAAGAGATCAAGATTGCAGTTGAGCCACAAGCAAACATTCAGTTTGGTGATGAGAAACAAGGCTGTAATTCTGAATTTTTAGGCTTGTACGATGTGGTTCTGAAGGAGGAAGGAAAGGCTCTCTTACACAGTAAGGATATGAAATGTTGCTGCACCTTAAGGGATGCTATAAACGGACGACGACCCTGAAAGCATTGAAGAGTTAGAAGAAGGGAATGAGTGCTGCACTGTTTGAAGAAAGAAAGACATTTGTCAGCCTGGAAGCATCGGTGAGGCAGACAAGTAGAACTGTCAATTAGACAGGGATGGGGAGCGAACTTTGAGTTGGACTTAAACACTTGTTTAATGACGTTCATTCGCCGTTGTTCACGTTTTTTATAATTTAAGGAAAGAGCCAACATCCGAATTGCTTGCTATCTTATTAATCCAAATTTTCTCTGTCAATTCTGATAAATTTGGCTTTTATTTGTCCTGTGCCTATCTTCGCCATTTGCATTAAAATTCAGCGTTTGTGTGAAATAATATCAAATTATCAAGGGGCAAGTACCCTCCATGTATTACGAAATTAGCGGCGAGGTGAGGGTTTTTGCTTTTGATATGGTTGATATATTGGCTTTGCTAGGAATGCAATCCTGGTCTACCAACTCATACTCGAGATCTTATGTAGATGGTTTTGAAACTTGTATTAGATGATCGGGACAGAACTTTCCATTGTATCAATTCTTTATTGTTATCTTACTGTTTTATGTTATTGTCACAGTAGATGTTGTTAGTTGTCATGAGTTTTCGAACAAGAAGGATATGAATTAACTGCTAAATTATCGTCTCTTGGATTTGTTGTCATTTTCTTAGAAACAGTGTTTCGTCATTTTCTAAATGGTGCATTGACGGGAATAGAACCCCGGCCTTCCCTGTGGCAGGCAAGAATTCTACCACTGAAACTGCTAAATTATCGCCTCTTGGATTTGTTGTCATTTTCTTAGAAACAGTGGTTCGTCAGTTTCTAAATGGTGCATTGACGGGGAATAGAACCCCGGTCTTCCCTGTGGCAGGCAAGAGTTCTACCACTGAAACTGCTAAATTATCGTCTCTTGGATTTGTTGTCATTTTCTTAGAAACAGTGGTTAGTCACTTTCTAAAGATGGCTTCAGTGACCCATTGAATATTTTTAGGAGTTGCGTGATTTTTTGTAGTGTTTGGTGAATTATGCTTTGGCGACTATTTTAATTTGGTTTCAAATTGTCTATGTCCCAAAAGGGAGTTAATATAATTCAGATATTTGTGGCTCGGCAACTAACTCTCATTGCAATATTTGTAACAACTAACATCCAACAGAGAACGTTTAACTCTATGCTTTAAATAATTAAACAGAAAGAAGCCTTAAATCGTGCCAGATTAATAACTTTCTGTGCACCTGTAAAAATATTGCTAACTTCCTTAAGTAAAAGCTATCAAGAACACCAAAAAAGCGATCTGAGGTCACTCTGCCCTGCTCTCGCAATTGTATAGGATAACTGCAGAGTTTCAAATTACTTTCATATTTGCATTTAGAATAATTACCGAAAGAAGATCAGCCTATGATCTTCTTAACACGTGTACTAGAAATTTTATCTATTATTGATGAAGTACTGGCACCAGTATAGTTTCTCTGAGAGGGGTTTTTTGTATTCATAAATGAGCAAGATGTCCTTCATTAAAAGCTCGATAACCGAAACGAAGAGAAGATGCGATCAAAGAAGAGATCAGATCACTATCTTTGTCGCAGTTGGTTTTAATAACCTAAAAGTTTTATTACTGGTTTTAAGCAGCATAGAAATTGCGGTTTTACAACACTTTTCCAAGAACACATGGGAAGTATACAGATTGTGAAGGGAGCTGTTACTCTTAGTTTACGAACAGAATGTTGATAAATCCAAAACCAGACGAAACATCATTTCATATATAGCTTTCACTAAAGACGTTTGATAAAAAAGCTCGCTAATATACGAAGAAACTAAGAAATCCACTTGTAATGGACACAAAAATAGTTGTTAGATGGTTGCGATTATTCTTTTCATTCAAACATCTGATATAGTATGTACATATTGCAGAACACAATCTGCATTTATATGTATTTCCATGGAAGGTGCTGTAAGCAAATGGGCTTTTAATTGGTCCATCTGGTCCGTTGAATCTTACCTATTAGAATAAAATGGAGCTAAAGTTACAGTTTGTAACAGAAAACTAGCAGGTTTTTTGATTTGGTCACATCTTGCAGGGGCACCACTCTGCAGTGTCACTATTGCAGATCGATTTCTACATTTCTGGATATTCCCTTATACCAGAGTCACACGCGTCTTCTGGAAGTTGAAATACATCGTAGATGATACTTTTAGAGTCATTTAGATATTGCGACTGAGCAGCTGTGAATGGGAGGAATATCATGCTTATAAAGAGTTGAATTAAGTTAGGTAATCAAGAATTGCAGTAGAAAAAGAAAGGGTATTGAACTTTGAAAGGTATTCTGTAATCAAGAATACTGTAAATTTTGGCGTTTCTTCACAGTGGTGACATTTTTTACTTTTATCTAGTGCCCCTTCAAACTTGGTATTTTCAAATCCTCTCTTCTCTTTCAATGGGCTGTGGACAGCATGATGGGCAGGATGGCAGTCCTTCCAAGGTCAAGTGATATGGCACGGAGAGGCTCGTCTCCAAAATTGCGTAGAGCTGGATGCGATGTCCACCGGTGGAGTATCAGGAGCTTATATGGCGATTAGAGAAAAGTGAACTATGTTATCACCGGGTCACCATATAAATAAGAGGCCCTGTAATATTACCGAATATCTTAATAAACACAACTAGTTTCATGTTTTCGATTATTGATTTTGCAACTGGCTTCATTTGGTGCTTCCTTCCTGCCTACAAAAGTCTGCAGTAAACGTTCAAGAATTTCTTTGACAGTTTGAGTGTGGCAGTTCCTATCTACATCCTTAAATTCTGTTTTGTGGCGCTGATGCTGGAAAAGGTTTAATAGTTAATGGTTAATTTATTACGAAGCTAGGACATGTGTCAGTGATGGAGAGATGGATTACATTGTATTAAGGGTATACGTCTAACAAGAATCGGTGCTGAGAACGACGTAACAACATAGTGAGTTTGCCTCTTTGAGAAAAGAAATTCCGTGTACGCTGCCTCACATTATCACATTTCAAATTCTTCATCATAAAAATGGCATTTTTCTTCTATATTGTAAAGCCTTTCATCTTAACCACAATCACGAAAAGACGTTGTTAGTAGGGAAAATTATGCTGTTTTAATACCTAAATTGTGTCTGTTGAATGGCCGTCGTCAAGTGGTTAAGGAATCGGACTCACATGCCAGAGATTGTGGGTTCGAATTCCGCCTAGCCCGATATAAAGACTATCGGTTGGGGAAGGCAACGGGAGACCACCCCTGTAAATGTGCTCTCTCCCCAGGACATTGCTCACTCTGGCTGGGCAATAGGCTACGCTCGAAATCGAGTATGTCACCAAAACAAAAGGTGTGTCTTTTTTGTCTATTCTAATTCAAAGACCTGAAAGGCAATGTTGTAGGGAAAATGGAAGGTAAAAACATCACACGGATAAGGGGATTTAAAAGTAATTTGAACAGCTTCGTTCACGTATTAAATGTTTTCATTATTTTAATGATCGTGTTTTACAATACGAATCGATCTAACCTTTAATTCTACTTGAGAACTGTGCTAAGCAAAGATCGAATGAGATGTAAACTTAGATTCTTTTGGCAAACATTCAAGTGTCAACAGATATCACATTGCTCCATAGTATAAAAAACAGCTTTTGCAGGAAAAACAAGAAACAAATAGAGCGGACCAAAGAGCATGAAAAGACATAAGTTATCTGCCATTATCAAACATGCATCCTGATATTTGCCAACCTGTGGCAGCAACTTGCGGCCTGCGGGCAAAAGATGAGAAATTTGCAACCGCATTACTTCAAACGAACTGCGTGAACTAGAGGATTTGATTGATAATACTGTCAAAGTTCTATGTGAAATAGGCGTTATTACCGGGGGCACATGGAATGGCCTCTTAATAAGTTTGACATTCTTTGTGTTTTTAGTTTATGTTGTTTAGTTTTCTCAGTGACAACGTGTGTACTGTTGTGCTTTAGAACAATGTAGTACTGACCAATTTTTTACATTGCTCACTCTGGCTGGGTAATAGGCTACGCTCGAAATCGATTATGCCATCAAAAAAGCCCAAACAAAATTAGTACTATTTAGTACTGACCATTTTTTTAGTGCAATTTAGAACTGACTAATGTTTTAGTACAATTTAGTACCGACTAATTTTTTCCTGGTGGTTACTCTAGTACATAGGGACGATAATTTTGCTGTGGTCGGTAAAGCAACTGGTAGGATAGTGATAAGAAAATCAAAGTAACGATTAAGGAATTCCAAAAGGTGGGTATTTCATAAACTAAAGGTAACCGCTCACACAAAACTTCTCACAGCTCACACTTCTATTGTTTATATATAATAACATTCGAATTGCAATCTGGTGAGTTCTCTTAGTACAGACAACCATGTTTTACTCGAACCATTCTCCATTATAATCTGCGATAAACAAAGGGTGTTGTGCTCTTGGCTCGAATTAATAATTGTTTGAAACTACGGCACCAATGTACGTAGCAACGCTTAATACCAGCGGATTTATCCGCCGAATAAACGCGAAAGCTAAAGCCGCATTACAAAGAGGTAAACAAAGGAGTAGGAGGCACAATATCATCTGGTTTTATCCACCATCTGCTAAGACAAGTAAATCCAACATAGATAAGGTATTTCATGAATTACTTGATCAACACTTTCATAAATCCTAACATAGTCACCTTAATTGAAATTTGGTCAAGATCACTAATTTTTCCATCAACCAAACAAGACGGCAGAACGGTTTTGTCCAAGAACTATATGACGTAGAGCGCGAAACTCGGCCTGGAAGAATTGTGATAGAATAATATAACAACATTGTATATACTGTTAACTAAGTGTTTCTTCCCTCGAAAGGTGCGCAATGCATATAATATAACGATTATATGACCACGCAACTTCAACTCTATCTAAAGACCTGACATCTGAATGTATGATTCCGAATCTATTTGAGCACACTTTTGTATAAAGAAAGAAAGAATTTGAAAGGAATAGGAAAGTATAAGAAATGTTTATTATGAAAATATACTAGAGAATATGAAAATGTAACCATCCAGCTTCATATCCTGACTATGAGGTAATTTCTTTGCGTCTAGCAGATTTTCAAATTGGAGAAAGCTACCTGAGTTCTCAATGTCAGACTGAGAATTGAGATAACTGACTAACAAGCTATAGCTCACGACTATACAAGACTCCTCGGAGCCATTATACCCAATTCAAACAGTCAAAGAACTCGTTATGCCGGGTGCATAGTTTGATATATGTACCTTCAATTAAGTATATATTATCATAACATTAGCATTGTACAAGAAAACAAATTGTATTGGATATTGTGTTCAGGGCTCACAATAAGAATAGCCTCTAAAATAGAAAAGAATATCATATTTTGGGCTCTAATAAAACCAGGTCATGCTGCACGGGTAAATTTTCAAGGTTACTCTCTTCACCAAGTTTGTTGGTAGAAAGCATTAATCGCTTCAAAATGTTCTGAAAAGTATGTATAGACCTATAAAAATGTACTTGAGGAAAACATGGTATAAAATTCTATAGATAGGACAGGTAGCAAGAGGGTTACAGGTCAGGAACCCCAAATTACGGGAGAGGGAGATGTCATATCTTTCTTGGCCATAATTACTAAAATCGGCATTTACACTATTTAGAAGCTAAATTTATTATTTATTGAGTTACAAATGCTCTCCAAATCATTGCAGTTTTCCAAAAGTTAGTTGCCCTCTTCAAATTTAAATTAAATCGTAAGGCATACAGTTTCTTTATTGCTCATAACACAAGATTGACAGCAAACTCAAGAGGAAAACAACAAAAGCATATTATATAGCAATACTAGTTTAAAGGAAATGTAAAGTGGCATTGTCTATACCCAAGGGAAGGGTAACTACGATAATACGAAAGGATACAAAATCCTTCGATTATTTTACCGTATCATGTACGGTATCGGTACATGTACGGAATGTCCTTTAATTCTATCCTGTAGGATACTTCTCAAGGTCCAGACCACTGCCGCAAATCTGGTGCAAAGATGTATCCATTGATAATGAAAATAGAAAAGAAGTTGATAAAATCCAATGAGTTGTGACTTGTGTAGGGTGCCAAAAAATAAACTATGCGTCAAGGAGGGGGAGCGGGCACTAGGACATAAGGATCTTAAAACAAGCTACAGGGCACAGCATGAGAAAATGTTCAACAGAAATTTCAAAATTACTGAGAGCCTACTAGTTGTTAAATCAGTGTAATTGGCAAAAGTGTAAGTGGTATACCGCGTTTATAGGCGATTCTTTCATATACCATACTATAACATTGAGGCTTTAACGGGGCGCAATCTACGTCGAAGGAGAAATGAGTGCTGCTCTTTTCATTTAATCATTGTAGGCGACCCTTGCATCCTGTCAAGGTATTCCAAGCAAAACTTATATAGTGTTTCTTATAAATGATTAACTGATTTCCTGGGCGACCTTTATCATTCCCGTTGTTTATCATAGCTCGTTATAATACGCATGAAGATATAAAAACTAAATTGGGAACAAAGCGAGCATCACACATTTAATGCACTCTTGCTTCGAAAGCGTCAACTCCGCCACTACGCTAAACAGTGCAGTAGTTAAGTTAACGATTTGGGACGTCAGTGCTGAATCATACCACCAGCAATAACCTAATTGTTTTTCTTGCGAGGGGTGAATTAAAATGTTAATTTCGTACTAAGTCTTAAACAAATTCCAAATCATAATTCATTTGCATGGGGATTATACATTCGCTATTTTTGCGAGTTCGGCAATGCATGACAAATCTTCTATAGATAAAATAATAAAATGAATTAATCAAAAACTGTCAACAATGGATTTTAGGAGTGGGGACTTAATTGAGAGAGCTTTTGAACACTGACTAATCTGTTCGTTCTCTTCCAGGTATGCCAAGTAATTTTTCGCCATTAAATCATGGACTTGCCCTTGCTGTTATATTTGGGTTAAGATAATTGCTCCCCCACTTTGCTCCCCCACTTTGCTCCCCCACTTTGCTCCCCCACTTTTCATATTTTCAATTCGCTCAAATTCAATGGGAAAATGTTGAATATAAAGGGGAAGATTGGCTTTTCCCTAAAAATCACAACTCTTCTTTGGTCCCAATATTTTTTAATTGAAGTACTTTCATTGTAGTCTGTTTTATAGTCAAGATTCTCATGATCTCCACACATCTTAACAAATTTTAAGGGCATGAAATGGCAGACATAATTCCTGGAGGGCTAAAAGGCCCCTACATCTTATGAGCAGGATAGAGATAAATTGTCCATTCCATTTTTTCTTGATTAAAGAAAAGAAGCAGTTTTCTCAAACGATCTTCAATTCATGAAAACTGTTAGATAAAATCATTTCTCAAAAAGGTGAAGGTGATTTCAATTTTTTGTAATAGATGTTTTAACAACTTTTGTCTTTGCTTTTTGAGTTAAAGCCTTGATTTTTCATGTTTTTCTATGTGTCCTATTTTTGGTGTCCCTGATTACAAATTTTAATTTAAACTTGAGGTGTACGTGAGTGGCCTACCATGGATAATCGTAAGTTTACACCTGCAATTAAACCAAGACATACATTTATGTTTTTAATGGACTCCATCCTCTCAGACACTTCCTTAAGTCTGTCGCTTGGAGAGTTTTAAATGATATATATCGCTCCTAAAACTGCTAGATTTGCAGAGACTTTTGTTATGTCACTCTGAACTGTATAAAAATTAGAAATTGATGGTAGACTAGCCTTCATTTAAAACCATAGAAAGATTCAGCTCGCTTTGAGGTGTTTTCACAAAGTCGAAGTTAGAATGCTGAGGATACACGTTTGAAGCATCGATTGGTGGGGCACGGTGAGGGCGGGTCTCCCTCGCTATTTGAAGAGTGTGGCATAGTACGAGTTGTCCCCTCCACTCACATTTTTGAAACTCGCAAAGTCCTTGTGGCAAAGGTACCGATGTTGCAATTCTGGGAAATTGCTTCCTATATCAGAATGTACTCCCCGGAAAACGTTCGTGCAACTACCTGGTTGGCAAAAAAGCATAATACACATTTGATAGAATGTTGGTGTTACTTAATTTACCACATCCATTCTTCATTCTAGTAAACATACTCCTCTTCATGAATAGTTGGCATCGCAAACTGTATCCTTATAATCCGGTGTGAAGGAGTCACATTTCTGAAGAACCGAAAATTGATCCTCAACGTTCTGGTGTTCGAAATTGGCAAACTTTCAACTTCTCAGGCAATCATTTTTCACCTGTCTAACTGTGTATTCATGGTGCTAGAACACAGCACCTAGAATCTCATCAGGGATCAGGTAGGGCTGCTGGCACACTTTTGGCCTTGCAGTCATTCGCTTGCAATGTTTTTGGAAATATTAGTAATTTATCAATGTTTGTTACCTCTTGCATAAGTTGTTTTTTTGTTTGAATTTAGTAAAACTTCAAATTACATTGGTATCATATCAGGAGATACGTTACTAAATAGTATTCTAATAACAAAAACAACTCACAAACTTAATGCACACTTATTCAGACCTTTATTTCTTGATGTGTAATTGTTGGATGACCCCTAAAGGGAATGTCACCATCAATTTCGTCACACTACCGTGCAAGTAAGAGCCCTAATTGTTTTAACAATACCAACTGAAGCAAAGTTTCAATCCCTACAAGTAAGAAAGCCGCAAAACTCGCACAAGGATCAGCTTCTCAATTTTGATAAGTCTTTTAAACGATTTCTTCTGATCTTTCATAACCTTCTAGTCTTTCCCTCGGTCTTTCTCACTCTATGTTTTTTCATTTTGCTTTTCGCCTTATTCTGCTGTGTGATTATTAAATTTTTCATATTTGTTTTCGTGTTTTTTAGAAAACATTTTCCTCAATCCCCCCTTTTGATTCTCCCCTGGCTTTTCTGCTTTCAAAGTCAATTTTCTTTCTATGGGCCTTTTTCAGTGATTTGCCTTCTTCACATTTGGCTCTAAACCTTCATTTACTCCAGCTAAATGTCTCAGTGCTTGTACAGTACAGACGTCTTTCAGTTGTATGATGACTATAATATCAAGAGAACAGTGATTGCTAATGGGCTAGTGCAAAATCAACATCTGGACGTGCTGCAATGCATATGCCACAAAGAGTACGATGCAGTTGTTCACCCTTGTCTTAAAATATATGCTTGGCCACGTGCCATGTTCTCCCTTGCCAGAGCTATTTACAAACGGGCTCATGCATGCTTTGATTCGTGAAAGGGCGCTTTAACAACCTAATTCCCGTATTCTTGCAACACGCGAAAATGTAGATGCTATTTATAGAAACGGAAAGCTGGGACCCATGAATGTGATTTGGAGATAAATGTAGGCTGTTCTACCACAATTTGTCTACGTCATTCCTTTTCCGCACAGTTTACTTGCACCATCCAGTTTTGGATTTCACTCAAGTTTAAAGGGCAATCAGATTCCTATCTTTTGTACATTATTCCTTCCTTTTTGTAACTTGATATTCTTTTATTGGATGGATGAGTACCAATTGCGTTGTCAGCTAGTTCAGGCACGAGTCGGAAAGGGCAATGTGAGTGATAGTTGTGGTTGACACTCTCTTACTTTCAAAGGGAATCTGATAATGACCGCAGAATGAGAGAGATATGAACCATTTGTTATGTGAAACCACAGTTGAAAGGCTAGTGAATTTCGCCCAGTCGCCTTCCAGCTTTCTCCCTGATGCTCAACCTTGAAGGGATATCTTGACAAATCTACCGAAGACATGGGTTATTCAAAAGATTATCACGATAAACGAGTGTTAACTGTTAATCGCCGGTTTTAGAGCTGCAAGACGTCGACTACAGGGGCTACTAAATCATGTGCCCGATGCTTGTGACAGTTTGTGTGACAACAGAAGGAATGCAAGATGGAAAAGAAATGTCGATCTACAAATCAGATTTCTGTCTACGACACAAAGTCTAACCAACGAAAGCCACACTACTTACAAACGCATTTCCTCTACCTCCAACTGCAATCTGTCCGCTCTTCTGAAGACAGTGCATGTGCCCTTGCACAGGTATACTGCCTGTCAACTAAAAAGGACTGGTAACGAGTTGTGACTTTACGGAGTCTTAAAACTGTATTTTTCCTTAAACCATCCCAGCGACTCCCAAAACAAGCATAAAACTAAGGGGCACAAAGGGGTTGAAATTTAGCGTCGCTTTGTCTTTATCCAGAAATCCCGAAATCCCGTAAAACTTTTAAATCTTGATTAGAAATCTGGATCTTCATGGTCTTGGGTGAGTTAAGGGCATTAGTCTCTCTTCCTGTATATTGTATATACTCACTACCAGTGTAAATAGAGTCTTTATACTTAATTATTTATACCAATCACATTCCCATACAAAGAGACATACAAGTAGAGGCATAAAGTCAAATGTTTAAATGTATCTCAATGCATTGAATGGCAGGTTCTAAGATGTTCACCAACCCTGTTTATCTGCTTCTCTGTTGAGGAAGGAGAATCACAGAGCAATGCTCCATTTACAGTCTATCAGGTTTCAGATCTTATACCGATCCTCGGTTTTTACACTAAAAGATGGCATTTATGATATTATATCAGAGATCTAGTGTCCTATTACCCCTCCCAGCTGCATTGTTAATGCATGCAGTCAATGCTTATTCACTGTTCTTTAATAGTAGCATTTCAGATAATTATCTCTAGATTAGTCACAACTGTTTCAGATCTCTATTACAGGCTATGTAAATTGAACGCATAAGCTAATGCAAAGCATAACTTTGACGGTTTAAACTGAAACCACCTAGTTTCTTTTACGGCTTATCAGATTAAAATTTCTCATTACTCAGTAAATAGCAATTACTCACCACATCTTGTACTCCCTGGAACTCACTTGCTATTAAAGGGACAGTGACAATCAAACTATTGTGTAAATGTCGAAACGAGTTTCCTTTATACAATATAGTATCAATCATAAGAAACCCGATATGGCTATAACTGTTAAATGAGCATTAAGTAATTTAACAACAAGGAGTGGGTTTACCTAAAGTTATAAAGCCTATCATCTAATATGGTATACTAAGGTTTGTAATGACTGAGTGTAGACATCGGTCTTGTAAAATCTCGAAGGTGAAAATTCGTAGGACCACGGGGAATCGAACCCGCGGTCTCCGCATTGCGCAACACGACGCTTTTCCACTAAACTACGTTCCCATACTAAAGAGAGAGAGAAATATGGGATGTCTATTGTTTGGATATTGCGTCACTACAGGTTTACAAGTTTTTTCTTATTGGTTCTGATAAAAATAAAGGGGGGAGGGGGTTCTTAGAACCCATTTCAATACGCTTGTATTTCGGTGACATGACAAGCACATCATTATTTGAAACTGCAAACATTTCCCTCAAATTTCCTTTTAGATTCGTGCAGTTTATCGTCTCCTCTCAAGTAGTTATACTTTCAGTTATCTTACTCACAATCTGATAACAAGTCGTCACCATGGAGCATGTTCTGAACTGTAATATTTTGTTGGCTGTGTTCAGGGCACCGTGAACTCTATACAGAACATGGCCTGCGGAAAGTAATCTGGTTTGAGTGGTGATCATTTTCATACCAACAGCTTTTACTGCCAAGTGTTTTGAATACATGTGATAAGGTAATACCACTTAGGTGGTACCGTATCTTAAGTTTGTATTTCTTCCGTGCCTTTAAGTGATTTCTAACAGGCTACGTCTGGGTACTTTTCCAGATACCCCACCGCCTCATCCAGAGACAGAATACCCCCTACCAGCTTTTCCACAGGGTTAGGGTTAGGATTAGGGCTAGGGTTAAAGTTAAGGTTAGGGTGAGGGTTAAGTTTACGGCTAGTATTAGGGTTAGGGTTAGGGTTATACTAGGGCTAGGGTTAGGTGATGAGGTTACTTTTTTAGTGTAGTTTTGAACAATGGTGGTATCTGGAAAAGTACCTACCTCTGTAAAACTAAGGTAACTTTGCATCAATCAACACTCCACGTGTATAGGCCTACCTTGTTTAGCTGAACATGTATAGATTCAGCCATGTAAGGTTTGCGAGTGGAGTGTTAATGACTACATTTCGACTACATATTCCATTGTTACGAAATTATTGCGGCGCTAAACATAATTTGGAAGTCTAGGCCACCATAGCTCCCCTAAGCTGCTAGCCTTGGTTGTGGTACTCTTCAGCTCAGATATCTACGTATATTTGATCCCTGCAATCAGAATGGGGTTTTAGCACCAAATCAAAGTAACGTTAGCAAGTGGTAAAGGGATATGTGTTACTGATTCTGTATTGTGACCGTGAACCATTCAGTGCAGGCACAAGCATGTTAAATTTCTCAAATCGTCTACAAAATCTATGCACGCAACTTTTAATGAGGACATCATGTTCCTTCAGGTGAAGGATAATACAATCGTCTGGATATAACGAAGACTGATTACCTTAGTCTTTTGCAAAGCATTTTCATTAGCAAGAAAGAGGTTTGCAAATGAACAAACGCTAAGATTACTTATCACTAGTTACTGATAAAATTGCAAAAATTGCAAAAATAATACTGACTCTTCATAACTGTAACGTAGATGAATAAAAAACACTGCAAAAATATAATAATATGAGAATTTCTCTTTATTCGGCATCCTGCACTGAGAGTTGCCTTAGCAGTAACAAAAGAGCATACGTAACGATGGTGAAAATCAAACAAGATGGAGCTTTAGGCATCAGGAGGGTGCAGGCACCCAGAGTCTCTCCACTATTCATACGAACTAATTTACCTTGTTCGAGTATAGAGGGCTACTATGAGGCAGTACAAGAATTTACCATATCTACAGTTTCTCATTCTCCAAAGATGTTTTTCTACATCTCAAGCGCTTTAAAATAGGGAAAAAATAAAGAGATAGTAAAAATTCGTTTGTAAAGAAAAAGTAATAAAAAATCACGGGACGGTAAAGGTCTTAACAGACCTTTAGTCTGGCAGTATAGTCGTTGACATCATCACCCCCCCCCCCCCCCCCCACCCCCCCCCCCCCCTCTCCTCTCCCCCCTCCATATTTTTTTTTTTTTTTTTTTTTTTTCTTTTTCAATATTTATTTTA
>JAAAKL020008812.1:0-15590 GCA_010016065.2 Carybdea cf. marsupialis auct. non (Linnaeus, 1758)
GCCAGTACTCGTGACTACACTTTTTGGTAATTGGAAACAATGAGAAGCTCGATCCAGTCTTTTTTAGAGATCAGTGGGTTATTACCATTTATTGTTGAACTTATCTTTGTCTTCTCGAGTGAGGTTTTGTAGCTTTGACATTCCTCCCCTTCTGTTCGAATCCCTTTTCAAACTGCTGTGACCATAATTCGATACTTCCAGGATGTACTTTACTGTCATAGACACCCCCTAGTTCACATGTGAGTACACCACAGCATAGGATAGCGGATATCGCTTCTTAAAATGTCGTACGAACAACTGGGATGAATCTTTCGCAACGTATAGTTTCTATTCATTTCTGTTGATCGTAGAATAGAATAGTAATAAAAAGAATGATAGCTCGATAGTTGCGCACGAAGCCAGCCTTTCACCGAGAAATTCTATCGTACTTCATCAGTAAAGGCCTTGTGCTACTATTAAAAGTTTTCTTCGTACATCTGTATTAATCGTACCAAAATTTTTGAAAATAGAATTATTAGAAAGTTTTATAGACTCCCATTCAAATTTTAACCGATACTTGACACATACTTCAAGTGGGACGCTTGCTTCTTGCACAAAAGCGCCTGTTCTAATTCACCCCTTCCTAGAAATTGATCCAGCGAGGCAGCGTCAATATTCAAATGCGTTTGTTCCCAATTTTACTAAGCAGCATCCAGCACTATGAACCGTGGGCACCGGCAGTCTCTTTAGGTCCGCTGCACTGATTATGAATGCTAAACATGGCCGTAGTATTTAAAGACATGTCGCTTGATGCAACCATGTTGCCGAAGGTGGCGATTGTCAAGCGTTAGAACAACATTGGATTGTTTCTTTCACTATTTAAACGTCGTATAGTTTATATGGTGCCTGAATACTATGCTTTTTTTAAATTTCATGTATTGGAGACATGAAGGTAGGTGCGATCGGTATTTCATATGAATGAAAACGGCATTTTGATCTACTTGTGTACGCGTATTAAGAGTGTTATCCCCTATTGAACTATTATATTATGTTTAAAGTATGAAAGAATTCATTTTAGGTATGAGAAAATTGCTGCGTCTTTTGACCTCGTCGCTTTTGAGCCCCATTCTTGAAGTAAACATGCGATTTGGAAGTGTAAAGGTGAATGCAAAACCAACAAACCTGATAAGCACGCCAATAAGAAAACAGATTTTGTGACACAATAGCAATTGCCGTGGTCTAGTGGATACGTTCCTGACATTCAGATCAAGAGGGTCAAGAGGTTTAGGGTTCAAATCTGGGAAGGGTCATTGGTGATGTCAGGAAGGGCATCGGATCTTAAAGTGCTCTATGGTCCAGTAACAAGTCCCATGTATATAGGCACCGTCAAACCCCATGTATGGGGAAAAAGACGTTAAACGGAGAAGAAGAAGAAAGAAGAAGAAACCGTTTCTTTGTTAATAAGAAGGGAGCATGTATAACTTAAGGATACTCTTCCATAATATAGTTTTAAAAAGCAGTATAGTGCAATAAGGTCAGTGATGAAATAGTATCACGACAACTGTGTATCAACATGCATCAAATGATATGCAAGTTAGAGTACTACTTGCAATAGGTATATACGAGGTGTAGGTTGCATTTATCTCATTGATGCAACTATTTTTTTACTGCAGCCTTAACGCTCATTTTTGGATACTGCGTGTAAGTCGTTTGAAGATTTTTGGTATTACAATAGCGTAATCGTTCATTGACTCATTGAGGTGTCACTTTTGACATTTCCTCGATCTCGTTACTATTTAGCGCAAAGACGACCACTCGTTTCATACGGTGCGAATTTTAATGCTCGAGCTCATGAACTGGAGAAGACAAATCATTTCTGGTACTCTAACGGCAGTAAGTCTTTCGATTCTCTTACTATTCGATACTATAGTATGCAGTTTACTTGTTTGTTTGATTAATTACTTTTGAGAGATAATTGACTGTTGTTTGAATCACGGTGGTTCCTTGTGTGGCACTAACCATTGTGTTTGATCAAGTGGAGGGATCCTATGACCACAGGGGCTGCAGACTGCACAAAATGCAGCAAGTCCCCGATCACTCATTGCCTGACTTTGCGATGCCGACTGATTCCTGTGATAGTCTAGGAAGTTAATTTTTCATTCCCGGGCTCTTCGGTTAGGATCCCTGTCACAATGTGGAAGACTATGGAATTAACTTGCTCACTTATGCGAGTCGAATCCATTTTACAAATTTATTTGAAAGCACATATATATTAGTTTGCCATTTCTTTCTGAAAAGGAAAAGTAAGGGTAAGGACATACTCATTGCTTGTTTATATGTTTCTTTTCTTTAGGACCAGGTTAAAGATGTCAAGGTGCAGATAGCGAATAAAATTGACTTTGGAAATAAGTAAGTGAAGTTAGTCCTTTGGGCAACTTATTAGGAAGGAAGTAAAAATCATCATTGAAATTATCCATTCGTTGTAAGCTTTAACGACCTTATTGAGCATTGTTCGACTATATTCACCCTGTTTTGTTCACATTGTGCAGTAGACGTCACTGCCGGTTTTAGGGGGGTACCTACTGTGCCACGGCGCACGGCCCCGCACGTAAGATGGAAATTAGGGGCCCCGCCCAGCTTCATTCAGTACTCTCAATGACATTGAAGGGACCACAAAACATTTTATGGCACAGGGCCCCCTCTTGCCAAAAACCGGCAGTGGTAGACGTGAATGTTTATAATGGGTACCCTACCGTCATGATCAAATCCTTGTTACCCATATTGTAATCCTCACTTACACCATAGAGGGCCCGGGTTCAAATCCCGTAAGGGCTATTGGTGACGTCAGTATGGGCATCCGGTCTTAAACTCTCATGTACATGGGCACCGTCAAACCTCATAAATGGGACACAAGGAGACGTTAAACGGAGAAAAATGTGCATAAGTGACCTGCGTGTATGAGATAAAAGATGGCTTAACGATGCGAGTGTAGAGCAATGATGCGAGAACCTTGATTAGAGGATACGTGAGCCATCATGTGTGAATATGTCTTTTGGTAGCATTCACACTAAACTAGTGTACGCATGACTGTAGAAACGATTTAATAAAGACCTGAACATAACCAAAATCTCAAGAGCTACATTCTTTCTTCTTCTCAGGTTACTTGGTCTTGATTTAGTAGTAAGAGACAGTGAGGGAAATGTTATTGACGTGGATTCTACAGGTGTCATAGAATTATACAAAAGAGTGAGTACAATTTTACTTGCAGATTTCTGCCGCTCTTTGCTTGATGTTCTTTTTTCTCTCTTTCTCTAGCCGTAACTTTGTCTTGTTTTTTCTCTCGCTTTGGAGTCGCGTCTTTCTTTCATGTTCTCCTTTTTTCTTTCTCTCTTCTTCAGAATCTTTGTTAGTTTCTTTTTGCTTTGTTTGTTTATTTGTTTGTTTATTTGTTCCTCCCTTCCCTCCCTTCTTCCGTCCTTCATTGCTTTTTCGTCGATGGCATTTTTCATTTTATGGGGGCTTTTTCTTTCCCTCTCTTGTCTTTTACTTTTAAGTGTATGCGTGACTTGTGAGTTGTGAATTATCAATGATTTCTAACAATTTTAATATTCATACCCTGATTTTTTTCAACAGCACCTAGAATCATCACAACGGACTCAGACATCGGTAAGCAAGCAAAATGGACCGTTGTTTTGTTAAGTATTATCTATTAACGGGTGATCTGATAATAATTTTCTCCTTAATTACATGAGGCCTGCGACGGGTAGTTCTAGGAAGCGCTTTGAGTTCAGAAGATCAAAATTATTCATTTAGATACCTGCTGACTAGATTGTCGATGACATCAACAGCGTCAGCCATATACTAATGCCTCTAGTCTTAATTTTCCAGCAGTTGCTGCCTGTTCAAACCTAGTAAAACTGCGTAGTGTACAGTGCAATGAATGCTATCGAAGACGTTCTAGACCGGGTTACTTCTTTGCACTAAGTAAGTTAAGCCTAGGAACAGAGAGACTAGGACAGAGAGTGTAGACTTGTTACTATGTAGCAAGTAATATTTGCACAGATTTTTAAGAGACTGATCCACATGTCATAGTAAACTACTATGAAATATCATTGAGAAGAAAAGGGTGTGAAAATAGTGAGTGTAGAAGAGATAGTACAGAAAGTAAAATGTCACCACCGGGATTCTAACACTTACTTTGGACAGATTGATGGACCGGGTAGGAGTCCTTCCACGATTAAGTGAGATGGCGCAGAGCGGTTATTCTTTAAGTTTTGGAGAGCTGGGTGTCTCTGTCCACCGATGGACAATTGGCAGTTAATGTAGCGACTAGAGGAATGTAAATGATGTTTTCACCGGCCCACCGTACAGTTGGTAGAGCAGCACACCCCAGTTTCGTTGGCTCTGGGTTTGAACCTTGATGATGACCCTTTCATTTTTCTTCATTATCTCTTCAAGCTTAAAACAACTACTATCGAAAAATGTAACTTTGTGACCCCCAAACAATTTGAATTTTGCTACTACTGAGCATTTATAGATAGTAACTACTGATAGTATCAGTCCAAGGCTGATTTTCAACGTCTCTTGATGCAGGTGCAGGGAAAACTATTTTGGCGTAGACCAGTCTAATGAGTAACTCGGCCTGGAAAAAGCTTTACAAGACATGGTTGATGGCATATGGCTTTTTTTCATGATTTTTAAGGCAGCTTTCAATCATTGATAATCGTGCCAACTAGAATGAGACAAACAAGGAAACACGATTATTTATGCGTGAAAGTCAAAGCGCCATAACATAGATTAGTAATGCCAGCTCTAAAAAGGAAGCCACTGCGTGCGTGTTTTCAGCTCTTCAATTTAGGTAAATCATCCACACAGGCATTTGAAAGTCTGAAGAAAACTGGAAAGCGTACAAATGAATTTCCATTAGTCCACTACCTGTAGAACTGCTCCGTGGTAAATGAAACTTAATCAGTAGCCTTTAGTAGCTGTAAGTTAACAATTGCCCCTTAGCCCTAGATGTATGCCTCGAACCTTTTCAGATAGCACAATAAAAATTTATATATGGATTTTCAGTGAAGCTACGTAGAGTCGTATATCATTTACATACGAAAGTTTTTGGGCTACTTATTGGAGTGCGTTGGCAGAACTCTGCCATATGCAATTTCAATTCAGATAAATTTGACGATTTGTGGCAACTAGGACTGCTGGATTTGTTTTTGTTTCAGAATCATGGTGCTTCTCTATTACCGTCATAGTTTGTCATAAGTGTCTTAAGTAGTGTTTTTCTAGCTCCAATTTTTAACTTTGTTAAAGTGTGTTAAGAGGAAGCGTTTCTGTTATCACTATTTATTCCCCCGTCTACAATTAATTTTCATGCTAGCTTCCGCAGGATGGAAGGATGCCCCGAAAACAATCTTCAGCATTCGTTGGATACAGTGTTCACAATCTGTACGTTAGCATAAAGAACATCGTCTGTAAAATTGGAGATGACGCTGAAGTCTTTATTACTCTGTACGACGGAAGATTAAATTTTTATATAAGGTATGGAAATTGTAAGGCATATACCAACATTTGTGTTTATAGATCTATCAAATCTGTGCTATGTATTTTTTTGCTATATCTCTCATTTCCCTGCCGTACGCTACGTTTAATCTCAGCGGACATTATTTAATTTCTCCCGTTGTTGCTAGTTCAGTGATATTTTATTTATCTATTCGAACTTTCATGTGACTGAAAAAAATTTCGAGGCACCTGTACTACTTAGATATTCTAACGCTTGTCGACCCAGTTGATACCATTGATGGTAGATCTTTATCATGTCTTGAGTTTTTAGACTTTAGAATACGACTGAAGATACCTATACTAGTATATTAAAAATCTTATTGTGATTAAAAATATTTTGTTTATGAGAGTTTACTGCTTTAGCGATGAAGAATTCAGATGATTTGTGTAGGCTGAACGGAAACATGAAAAGCAGTCCCGTACAAAATGGAACGGGAATATACTGCAACTGCACACGGAATGGCTTTGAAGAGACATTATGGTGTGTGTGTACAAATAGATCGCTCGAAATCAACCGCTTTTTATTAACAAGTTATAATATGAGGTCAACGTATCTGGAATTTTATCTAGTCAGAGATATGAAGTTCAGTACTCGCACGAAGCCGCACGTTTTTCTATAACCCATATTACCACGCACACGTACTCTTTGTTTAAAGACCCTTGATCAAGTAGGACTGGATAGCCAGTGTTATGGGGGACTCAAATCCGGCTCAATGCAGATAGTCATTTAAATTTTGCAATAATTTGTTAAATTCCGATAGTCCGATATTGGTTTATTCAGCCGAGTATTTTTATTTTATTCGATTCTCATTTAAATGGTTTCTCTTGATCCATTATAGTGAACACTTTTTCGTAAAATGGGACAAACAGGGAATGCCAAAAGATATCGATAAATTACATAATCTGTCAGCATTATTTACGGTGGGTTTCTTTTGTCTTTGTCTTTCAAGTTGATAATTTAAGATAGTACTTCATTGTTGTTGACGATAAAATTCATGAAAAGTCAGTAAATAAAGAATTCATGTCACAAGAAACTGTTCGTATTTGAAACGAGGCTATTTTGATATAGTTGTTTTGCTTTGTTTTCAAACGAGGCTATTTTATATAGTTATTATTTCTTATCCAATGATGTTTTTATATAGGCAGTAATAAACCTTTTGATGCAATTGCAGCTATTTTATTTTTTAAATTTGTTTTAATCAATTTTTAACTTGTCAACAGTTCCTTTTGATTGTACACTAGAAAACACTAATTTGCAGTTTACAACTTTTATTCCTATTTTGTATTATTGTGGGTTGAAGTATTATCTCATCAGTAATTTTGGCGTTAGATCCTGGTGAGAGACAGACGAAGAACTTTGATCCCTAGCTTTGTGTTATCACGTGTCCAAAACGTGATGCATCTTTGAAGAAAAGAAAAAGATAGCAAATGAAAGAGAATAATCTGGAAATGTCCTGTAGAAATCTACTAAAAGAAAGCCTTTACGAAATTTGTTAACACTTTTTAGTGGGATATTGCCACAGCAGTGCAATTAAAGTTGAGGTGGTCTTGGAAATGTTATGATTTCCATTGTCGGGTGTTGATGTAAGCTTGCATCTAAATAACTTGAAATTTAGCCAAAATAATTTTTTGTTTGGCTATTGATTAAGAGAGCAGATATTTTCGGAATTGACGTCTGCACTGATTATTTTCTCCCGTTCAGTTTGTGCATTCAAAATATTCAAAGACACACCAGTATTTATACAGCTTTTATACTAGTAGCTCCAAAGTGAAAATGGCACTTTGCAAAGCGGTTTTGCGTCAGCAGAGAGAAATAAAATTTGGCCACTTGCTGAAGTAGCTTGATTACACTATGATCCCGAAACTTTCAGTGAAGCAAATGTAGAGGAAATCGAAAAGTTGCGGAGAGGCATGAAAGTCTTGAAACCAAGATGCAGAAGACTTTCTTTACAGCGAGAAAACACCAAGGGTTGTTGCTTGTGAGAGAGACTCAGAGAAAAGAATGAAACATTTATTTAGATTGCCCCTATAAATTTACCTTCTCAACCATGTTGAGAACGTCACTATCTTGCGAGGAATAGGAGGACTTATAGGGGGATTGCTCTTCCTCGCTAGGGCCGTATTGACCCTGGTTTGTTGTAACACGTAGGAGCCGCTTTTTGATTGGTTCATACCTTAGGTTTCCCTTACTTCAAATTTTTTGTTGTTGTTGTGGCATTCTCGTTTTCGATTTGCGACAATTTAACAGGTGAAATATTCACACGAAACATTTTACAGTAATCACTTCCGAACTTATAGGAAGTTCTTTCGTTGGTTTTTGGAAAGTTAGTGTTGTTTAAGCATGACAAGTTTAGCAAGTCCCCTGAAGATGTTTTCAGCTGGTTCGCAGTGATCTGATAACTGCATACTGCTAAACTAATGCAAGGGCATCCAGGTCAGCTGTAGTAGCCTGCACACAGGGTTTTGCCATTCTATGGAAGCTCCTTGAATGCACGTTTGTTATCACGAGAAAGAAAGAGCATGTCTTATGTCTAGATGAGTAGAGAAAGTAGTTTTAGGAATAGGCTTAAGAAAGTAGTAGTCTAAATCGACTTAAAACATATTTGGATCAGACTTGTTGAGTAATAACTTGCGGTATTATTATCAAGAGATTTTAAATAGATGTACCCCTTTCTATTTTTATTAGGATCTTGGTAGCCAGGATCTTCAGAGGGACAAATTGTATATTGTGTGTCTTATCATACGTGTTGGTGAGTCTCGGAGACTTAATTTAGCGGTCTTTGCTTAAATATGTGAATTCTTTAGGGTACCGATGCAAGGGGTTTGTTCCCCTTTACAGGGTGTTAGACGGGAATGGATCCACTGGTATCCACAGCTCTGCATACAGTTTCAATTAGCAAAAACAAAGGTTATTTTATTGCAATTGAGCTGCACTGAACTGGAGCGTTGAAGTGTGATTAATTATTAACAATGACAGACGTGTCAAAATTTGTGCAAAAGTAGATCAAGAATGGAGAAGACGTCAAGATTATCTCGTAGTGGCAGCGATGTTGCCTCATTTTGAATCCGATTCAATCATTCTGATTCATTGTTTACACGAGATCGGGTCCCAACTGCTCTACTTCCAAAATGAGCCTCAAACTGGAGCAGATATCAGATCCAAAGGAGCACGTATCGACCTGGTCTCGTGCAAAGACAGGGCAGATACGTACCTGTTTACACAGGGTCTAGATCTGTTGAAGCAAGGTCTAGAAAACTTCTTGCCTGTTTTAGGCATCTTCAGATTTGCCGAACAGAAGGGAAAATTTTATTGCATGTGTAGGTTTTGTTGCTAACCTAAAAATCATTGAGAGTTAGTGATAGTTATATAAACGTTTGTAAGATTAGATGATATGGAACGTATTTGCATGAATTGTGTGTACTCCATTACAACCGATGGTATCGTACCATAACGTTATGTATTTCCACGTCATCTTACGTATTGCTAAATTGTGTTGTATTGAGATATAACGCAACCTGTTGTTTGTGTCCGTGGTTTCCTTTATTATAGTTTTCTTTGTGATAGGTTGTTAGCATTGACCTTGATCGAATTTGTTTCAATGGGAGGGCCCCATGTGCCATTTAGAACAGAACGAATCGTGTTGTGCTACAGTGTGTTTTACTGTGCTGTACTAAGTTGCACTATGTTGCACTATGTTGCACTAATGTTAATTAATATGTTGATCATCGCTATGGGCGGCTGGTTTTTAAATAGTCGTAGTTCCCCTTCGTGTTAAGTTTGAGGCGCCATCCCTCTGGTTTCCCAATTTGCGTTGAATCGGATTCCAATTTCCACCGTTACGTGGTTGGGAGCTGATTTGGCGACTAGAGAAAGGGTATGCTATAACGATGGGTTTCACAGCACACTCCATGAATACGTTGTGCACGTGTTCGGACTTACTGTCAATCTCTCTGATGTCTTGTCAAAATTGACAATTTCAAATCCTCTTTGCCAATAAATGCGTCATGTCGAACGCTTCTGGTCATTTCATCTGTAGTTGAAGGAAGTTTGACAGTCCTATCGAAACTTCGGCAATGGTGGTAACCACTATCGTAGATATTTGATCCTTGATCCTTGGGTTGTTAGCTCCTTTTGTGATCTAATGGTCGAATGTGGTATCCCATGTGTTCATGACTCTCTCGTTCATTGTATGAAACCTGCATCGACAGTCAGAAGCAGACAAAACTTTGTCCAATAATATCGTTTCTTATGCATTACAGACTACATTAAGTTTGCCTTTTCTAGTTGACCCACAATTTATTAAAGAGCCATATTTAAAAGGGCTGTCCAAACGTAAACTGATCGTTATTCCAGTAGGTTTCCAACGATTTCAAGCGAACAATGTTTGCAGTTTTAATACAGTAGACCCTCGGGCAAAGCGTAGGCACACAATATTAGTGACAGTTAGTTTTCCTAGGCGCTTAACAATCAGCCAACAGCTATTTGTGAACAGAGGTATTGAAGAAGAGTTGGCCGCGGCGAATTTGAACCAGTGAGGAATTGTTCGCGAATAGTTTTACAGACGGTGTCCAACATCTTCCCATCAACAGTAGTATAAACATTATAGAATATTTTTCGCTGGTAACTTGTTCGATTAACACAAGCATTGCCCTTGTTCTCTTCAGGTCGAATGTATCCAAAAGATCTTGATAATAAGAAATTGACCCATGGACTAAGAAGACCATTCGGTATCGCAGGTACGCGTTACTTTGTTTTACTACAAGTATTAAAACAGTCGATATATAAGACAGACTCCTACTAAATTATAACTTTCAATAGTGATGCCAGTGCTTTACTTCTGATGTTCTTCCGTCCGCTTCCTTTCCTTTATTCATATATCCTTTCACTTTTGTCTTCGTCCTGATTCTCTCTAAGTTATATTCCCTTTGTCCCCCCCCCTTACTTTTCTTCGTTTCTTTTCTTTTTACAGTGTCTTGCAGTTACTTTTTACGGTGTCATTCTAGTATAAAAAGTACCCGACCCATCTATGTCATAATTACATTGTTTTCCCTATTATAGTTCTACCCATTGGAGACTTGATGGCTGGAAAGGTTGATGAGGACGGAGACAAAGAGCACTTTCTTCAGCTTCACCAGTAAGTATAGGATATTTCTTTTCAATAGGCAATAATTGTAACGGTACAGAAATATTGACTATGTACATATCCCACTTTGGCCATGAGTTTCGGAAAAAAAAGACTGTAGCTACTTTTATACTTGACAGGCGTTAGGTTATTATAGAACTTAATTGAGTTTACAGGAGTGGGAAAGTGTCAAAAAGTCTCGGAATACTTAAGCAATACCTCACAGAGAACCCAGAAATTTCAGTAAAATTTGAAGTTAGAGTTAAATACACCTTCCAGTTAAATACACCTTCGTTGGTAAGAGGTATAGTCAATTTGTCGCATAATTTCCAAGACGATGCGGTGTATCATCAGGCACAATGTTCTCGTTGCTAGACCAGGTCTCTACCAACGTGCCTCTACCCACTTGTCTCTACCGACTTGTCTCTACCAACTTGTCTCTACCAACTGGTCTCTACCAACTTGCCTGTACCATCTTGTCTCTACCAACTTGTCTCTACCAACTGGTCTCTACCAACTTGTCTCTACCAACTGGTCTCTACCAACTGGTCTCTACCGACTTGTCTCTACCGACTTGTCTCTACCGACTTGTCTCTACCGACTTGTCTCTACCGACTTGTCTCTACCAACTTGCCTCTACCAACTTGTCTCTACCAACTTGTCTCTACCAACTTGTCTCTACCGACTTGTCTCTACCGACTTGTCTCTACTGACTTGTCTCTACCAACGTTTCTTAACTAAATTGTCTCTACCAACTTTTCTCCACTAACTTGCCTCAACCAACTTGTCTCTACGAACTTATCTGACTCGCCTTCTAAGGCATGACCACTAGTGACCATTTTCCTTCCGATACTAATAGTGCTCATTGATCTACGCAGGGCGGCAGAGGGTGATTTTCTGGACACCCTCATAAGAAAGTGCATTACAAAAGAGCCGGAGAGGCAAAACCATGGGCAAGGTGAGTGAATAATAGTGTTGGCTTTAAGTTAAACACAAATTTTTTATTGGCTACAAGTGAAACGCTTGTAGATAACTCCAACACCAATTGCGATTATTTCACAGCCTAAGTTTAAGTACGTGGCACTGGTTCTTTGAGTGGCTAAAGTTAGGCAGCTTACAACATTGAATTGGAAAAGACGGTCTTTCTATCAGAGGTCTTGGAACCTTGTCGACGTGTGGTTCTCAGAAAGCTTTAGTGTCATCGAGAAGACAGATTAAATATAATTGGCTTTAAAAATATTCCAGGGACAGAATATTTGTCACCAATACGTCGTGAACCGTGGTTCATCACGCATTGACAGTGTGTTTTCTTCCATTTTGTATTTTCATAGTATTTTTTCAGATCTGGATATTTCTTTGAAACCTTCTCCAAAACTTTGGTGATAATTGAGGACATTTTGTTAAAGATTGTTAAAGGTGAAGTAACCGTATGTAGCATTTATTGCGTAGGAGAGATTTTTCTAAAAGTTTGGTCAATTTTTGGGTATTTCTTATCTCGCTTCTCGTTAATACTTAACATCTATCAATTGACCTAGGAGTGCTTGATTGGTTAGATGGCAGTCCTTCAATGGTCCAGGCACATGTTGCAGAGAGGCAGATCTCTAACATAGGTTGGGGGTAGCAGAAATCGGGAGATTTCTAGTTAACGCAGTATTTCCAGGGGTTGGCGCCATGGTTAAAAGGTTTTGGTCTTTTAGACTATCGGAAAGCCCGGAAAATGAATATTCATGGAGTTCTTCCTAAAAAACATTAGGAGAGTATTAAATTTTGTACTCTCTTTGACCAAAGTAGAGTAAATGTATACAAATGAATATACAATGCGTCGAAGAGTTTATAAACTTGATGATTGAACTGGAAATGTCACAAGATTCTGGTATGTAAGCACTGATGTCTAAAAAAGACTGGATCGAGCTTCCCATTGTTTCCAACTGCGAAAAAGTGTAGTGGCGAGTACTGGCCCCCATTACTTAAAATAGACCGGGAAAGTCCGCCATGTTGCGTCACGTTGTTGACAAGCTTTGTGTGATGGGGACTGAAATGGCGTCCAACGGCTGAACTCACTTTGAGACGGAAGATGCTCGATCCAGTGTTTTAGAGATCAGTGTATATAAGTCATGATCATTCCAAAACGAGATATTGAGGAGGCAACAGAGGGATTGGAGCTGGTCTTTCATAATTGGAGCCCCCCTGTTTAGAATAGGAGAGGTGGAAGATTCGCATCAACTTATGGTTTAAGGTTGCTAATATAAGCACCAGAAGAGAGCTTGATATCATAGTTGACCCTTAGTTCAGTTTAGTCGCAGAGGTGACATATTTTGTATTTCTTTAAAATCTTCTCAAAAACTCAAAATAATTGAGGGCTTTTTTGGGAAGGTTGTAAAAGCTGAGTTGCCGTACTGAGCTTTTAGTGAGCATGAGATATTTTATAAAAGATTTGGCAAAATTTTAACAAAAATAATACTGACTACACTCGTATGATTGGGTAGAAGGTACAATAACTTTATAGTAAGACATACCCCATCCCCGTCTTTCAGAGAGATCTGTCTCACAATTAACCACAGTTAAGTTTGGCTTAGGTAGAATATTTCCACTTGGGGACCCTTAGAACAGCTGTAAGCATCCGCATAGTTGTGTTTTTGTCAGGAGCCAATTTGACGGTCCATGTAGCCATGCAGATTTGACTACAGCACAGAAAATGTGTGGAGTGTGATATCGAAATGGCAGATCATCATTTTAGAGCTGACCAAGCTCTGCGTATGCAGACGTGGATGTCTCGTTTACTTGACTCGTTTACGTTAACATAAGGCGTTATTTGTCAATGGACAAAGCTTGATATAATGATATTGCTTTTCCGCCCCCCCCCCCCCCAGTTTACAATGGCTAGCCACGCCCCTTGGAGACATATCCGCCTTTTAAGTTAACATTTTGTCTGAGAAACTGTACAGTCGATTGCTGGCTGATCGGTAAATTGGCCTGTACACTTTACTAAGCCTTACAGAGGGCGTTTACTCCTCAGGCAACGTCGTTGATTTGGCATGCATATATCAGTGTTAGTCATCATTTGTTAGAAATTCTTTTCTGTTAGGATTTATTTTATTGTTAAGCCTTTGCTACGGAATGACCTTTCATCTTGTCGTAGGAATCTGGATTTCGGTTCAGTTACTACATGGGGATATTAATCAGGTACCACACTTAAATATAACAGTTTGCATGTATTAGTTTTAGCTTTATTGCCAATTTGCTTTTTTAAGCTTTATTCACATTAGACCCGTTTTTCTGGATACTACTCATAAAAAGTGTTAATCATATTACGTATTGCGACGCAAAGGCCTCTCGCCAGGCCTTTTTTCACTGTGCGTCAACATTGAAGAGGTCCAACTTGACTGCGCCGTGATGCATTCGAAAGAGAAGGAAGACAGCGGATTTTGAAATAGCGTCGACTAGCTGCGACAAGGAAAGTTGGATTGATACATCACAGGAGCTTTCGTTTTGATTGAACTAAAACCTAGAGGACTAAAACTCTGTAGAATCGATTAGGTATTTACGAGTGTTCAAGACCCGACGATTCTGCCAAATATGAAACTGCTGTCCTATACGAATTTGCTGCTGCGGTCTGCTGTTTTGGTAGCCAAGCATATCCTAACTCTATGTCATTGAAAGGCATTATCAACATGCACACATGATATCAAGAGGTATTCTTTTCATAGTGAACCATTGGACTATATTGTGTTAAACGTATTGCTAATCATAGAACGGGAACAAGATATTATAGTTATCCAGGATAACTTAATTCATTCAGTAAGCGAAATAAAAAAATTATCCTCTCAAATGAGGTTTCCAATTCATTAGTATGATTTGTATAAAACTCAAGTAGAATCAACGCAAGCAGACATCTTTGAAGGCCCTGTAACCACATAGTTTTTTGTTAGCATCCGTCTTACTAAAATCTACCATGCATGAATGAAACACAATTAGCATATGGCGTGATGTTCCGCAACGCGCTGCTCGATGACATTTTTAGTTAAGGATAGTTCGAAATTTGGTTTCCGCCGAGGGAATAGGTGTAGTGGTAAACACTTTCGACCCCCACCCCCCACATTTTCTTCAAATAAAAGGGTTTGTAGCACGTAAAAACGATTTTGTTTTAGAGTATTCGACATTCACGGCAGTTTCACAATTCATTCTTAAAGGAATTATGCAATGACCACGACCGTTATTATCGTGACCCCCCTTTAATAGTCTGCCAAATATCTGCTCTTTAGTAGATGGAGTGTTCCATGCTTTTGAAAATTTAGTAGTCTAACCTACTACGTAAGATAATAACAACCCGAGGTATTGGTATCTAATACATGAACAACCCGAGCTGCGCATCACATTTAGCATTTCCTCTCTCATGATACGAATCACATTTACCACCAGAAACGTCCACATTGGACATTTGCAGTCAGTTGTCGATTATAGATGTTGAACATTTTACTGTAGAAATTAGCGAAAGTAATACATTCGCTGCTTGGTAATACGTGTGCCAATGGACAGTGGACAGCGTGATGGGCCGGATGGCAATCCTTCCGTGGTCAAGTCACATGGCACGGAGATGCAGGACTCCAAAGCTGTGTAGAGCTGGATGCGATGTTCATCAATCGAGTGCCAGGAACTAATGTGCCAACTAGAGAAAAGGGAACTATGTTATCACGGGGTCACTATAGCTCAGTTGGTAGAGCAGCAGGCCGCGAATGCGCGTGGTTTCCCGGATTCGAATCCTGGCGATGACACTTTCAATTTTCTCTAGTATCTCTTTAATCTTAACTTGTGTCTTAACTGTTCAAATTTGTAGCTAGTTCCATTTTATATGACAGTCTTTGTTTTATGCGCAATTTTGTATTTCAACCTTTCTTTAAACTTACAGATAAAAGAGGAACACCCACT
>JAAAKL020008813.1:0-15587 GCA_010016065.2 Carybdea cf. marsupialis auct. non (Linnaeus, 1758)
AACTGGTCAGGTCTGGACCACTTTGAGAATCGTCGTTGGACATGAAATTCGGAGTAACTGAGGTAAGCTTTTGCAAGTCCTTTGATTTGTATGTATATATATGCGTAGACTTTTTGAATGGCCAATGCTAATTTTACTTAAGTACCTGTCCTGTTAATTCCCAGATTGCACTTTCATGGAGTGATAGCTATGAAAACATACAATTATTATAGAGTGTACTAGGAAATGTCGGGGCTAAAAAGGTGGGAATTCGCAAATTGGAAAATCAGTAGTCCTTTGCAATAGAGGTACGAATTTTTAAAAAATGTTAAAAACACCCGAAACTAGAATACAAAACAACTCCACTGTAAGGCATACAAATTTGGTTGTTGATCCTCTATTTCTACATGGACTACAACATGATTTTTCTCCCTTGAGAAGTAATCCTTACTGTTACGTTGTGTAGCACCACACTGCTTCTTCATGCTAGAGACGTAAGTAGAACGCATAACTGACGTTTCTTTCCTTTACAACAAGAAACCAAGCTCATAAAATTGTACATTCAATTTACAGTCACGGTTAAAGTGACGTTTTTGCAATAATACGATGGCACTTAAAATTGATTGTATTCAAAGAAAGGTAGTGATTAATTTATATACAACTAAACACCACGAATAGATAAGTTTCAGAGTTTTCTTAGCTATATGAAGACTAATATGGATCACTCTCCGCACATTTTCCATTCACATGAGGGCTTATGACACATAAAGAGTAACAATTATGTTACGATGAAACAAGTACAAGTATTGGTAAAGTTTAGGTGGTTTAGGACGTTGAGAAACCCACCACTTCTTGGGTATCGCCTAACCTATAGGGTATTCATCCAATAAGGCATTTGATAGTTTTTGCGTTTCTGTACTTGAATCATGCCTGGGCTCTTGCATTCCCGTCAACTGGCGATTGGATAAAACATATTAATGCTGTGAATACCTGTTGTGTATTTTTGCCAATTTCTGCAAATATCTTTGCGAATTCCTTTGTAGTAAGTCCTTAATCAATAAGCTAGACGACAATGATTTAATGTTTCCATAGCATAATTGAAGGTGTCCTATTACAGGATACTTTTTTGTGGCATCGTTAGCTTAAATTCTGGACAGGAAGTCCTGCTTTGGGTTGAATTTCTCCTTAGAGAGGGTGCCTTTTTAAACTCTTTCGTTTTGTCTGCAACTTATAGTGCAAGCTTGTTAAACCTTACTATGATGAAATGCTTCGGTGGTATTCGGTTGCATGTTTTTCTCTTCTCTCTGTGTATGCCTTCCATCTTGCGTTGTGGAAGTTCCATCGGGGCCTAGAAAAAGAGTTTGCGATTGGAAATTGGTACCTATCATTAATATGATTGGCTTGTGCTAAATGTTGAAAAAGGATTTGAGGACCTCACGCTCTGCCAGCCAAAAATTACGGTTTAATTCTTAGTAGTGAACACTAGGCGTTGGTTGCAGTTGCGTCCCCATCTCGCTGATTGGAAAGTACAAAGGTTTTGTGGGTTGAACAGCAGATGTATGTCTTCTCGGCTCTGCCGAGAATAGTCTCTCCCGCTGCATCGTCTTGATTGTATCCCCAGATCGTGTGGTGGCTGTTAAAGCCACGCGCTGTTAAAGCAATGTGGTTTCATTGGAGCAGGGGTGGGAGGGTCTGGCCTTATTTAGGGGTTTGCAAATGCTTGGCATTGCAACGTCTCGTTATTTCATCTCATTTATATTGGGTTGATTCTGGCCGATCGAGGTTCTGAGATTTTCTGTATGTCTGCAATACATGATGTGTATCATAATGCTACATTATTTGTAGTCCACTCTGTACATCACTTGGTGTCCGTTTATATTGTATGGAGAAGGGGAGGGTTCTTGTCTAGTCCCGACTCCTGTAAAGCAAGCACCCCCACGTCGTGTTTCTACAGCAGCAACGAGAGATAGTCGCTCTGATATTACCTCGATGTTATTTATCTTCGTTCACCTGCCTGGTCTGATGCTGGTTTCCTTGCTTGAGTCTCGATCACTTCGCGTGTCAGCTAGAATGTCCACGCCCAGCATGTCATCCCTTTTATCCTGAGCGACGAACAAGCCCGTAATTTCTTCTTTTTCTTACTCTTCTCATATTTAAGTTTGTCTCAAGGAGCGAGACCGATGCCAGGTCTAGTCACCGCGGTAAGGTATCTGTATCAGGATTCTGTATTGGTGTTACCACAGATCCTATAACATATGGATTGGAAACAGGCTCAAAAGTGGATTTCGATGTTGAGTACAGCCTCACTCTGGGGCTGAGGTATTCTCATCGCTTCTGGTGGTAAATGTTTTGTAAGGTTTCCTTAGTGAGTGCAGACATACCATATGCTTTCTAGAGCTATGATAGCTTCAATTTGCAATGCTAGAACCCAATTGCGGTATTGTTGGATGCTCCACATATTTTTGCAATAGGAAATTTTCCTTGTTGGTCTTCTTTCACATCTCGTCATCTGGTCCGGCAGCTTGGTCAGCCACTGACTGGTCCGGTAGTTTGGTCAGGGTCAGCTAAGAGTTTGAACTGAGCTAATGCACACGTTTGCTATGATCAAGGCAATTATATACCTCTTTTTACAGTGCCGTGACCAGTAGAGGGCTGGGGGCTATAGTCCGCCCCTCCCCTAATACATATTTGGTGGTTACAGCACTGTTATAGTTTCTTTAAACTTCTCAGGCTATAGTAGGATCTACAGCGTCTTGCATTTTTTGTACCAAGTTATTCATATCAACTTAACTTACATATTTAAAGTTAACATACGGCTAAGTTTATCGAAGAATACAGTGAGCAAGCATTTCTGTCAGCGATAGTAATGCTACGGTGTTAATCTATAGGCACATAAAGGAGGAGTCTTCATAAATTTAATTGAGATGGTAACTGACATTAAGCACCTGCCACTTACTTGCAAATACCGTGAGTTGATAATAATTAGAAACTAGAAAACTTCAACAATCAATAAGCTGTGGAAAATTTCTATGTAAGCATTGATTCCGAAAGCTCCACTTCATCAGTTGTGATTTCAGAAAGTGAGAGTTCCATTTCGATATTCATAGAGAAAAGAGATGTTTTAGCCCGAAGGTCACTGGTGATCAAGACGAAATACAAAACTGGATGTGTTATTTGTTATCTCTGTTGGCAGCAACCGGAAATGACCGTACAACCAATAAAGCCAAACATGGAGAACCTAACATCGCTCGTCAAAGCACAATAGAATCTTTTGTTCTCATGTTTTTATAATCCATATTTTATAGAATCTGTGATACATCGAACAATCAGTACAACAGACAACGCAACATGTTCCAGGCATTTCTTATTTAATTCCTAAAATTTAAAATCAAAGGTTTCTATAAATTTAGCACTTATAAACTAGGATGAACGTTAGTATTGTTTTCCCTTCGATCGCAACAGCTGATGTGTGTGTTTTGCCTACCAAACCTTTACGCATTATGTGAAAAAGGTGTAAATATCTGCAACCCGTAAATTTTGGGGATATTACTAAGTTCAGTAAATCGATATACCGACTTTGAACAAAACACACCTTATGAATTGTAAAACGAACGAAGATCCTAAAGGATTGTATTTCATAAGAAAATGTCCATTTCAAAACATCATCAAGAAGAGAGGATTTCAAAGAAATGACAGACAGCTGCCTATATTCCCATCGAAACCCACAACGATTTTCTAGTATCTGGTTACTTTCCTTTCTCAAATTTAGCCGAAACATTTTAGTAGACACCACAAAAATAGCCTGAACTCTAACATAATGCGACACGCGGTGAAGCAATTGCACCGCACATGATTCGATTTGTATTCACGGCAAATTGTTCTTCCTGCTTTCTCATGCGAAAGCTTGTCTTAGAAGTCATGCAAACTCGCCCACTTAGAATGTCTCGCTTTTTCAGTCTAGGAATAAAAGTCACAAATCACAAATCGTCGAGATGTTACAAAATTGTCATTGACCACTTGTAGGGCAATAGCATTGTACTACAAGACTGACAATTATAGTTTGTGTAATATTTTACAAGCACTTTCTTACCAACTCAAATGAGCCGATTCAGAAATAATCAAACATTTTTATTTCAGAATGAAAAAGGAAGCCGTAGCCTATTTTCGAGGCAAAACGTTGTTCCTCTCTTCTCGATTAAACGTTGCAAAATTTAGTAAGCTTTGGACAAATAGACA
Organism: Carybdea cf. marsupialis auct. non (Linnaeus, 1758); assembly: GCA_010016065.2. NCBI lineage: Eukaryota > Metazoa > Cnidaria > Cubozoa > Carybdeida > Carybdeidae > Carybdea > Carybdea cf. marsupialis auct. non (Linnaeus, 1758). Next base: position 4,216 of record JAAAKL020008813.1, read on the forward strand.
TTCTGGCCTCCCAAATTGCATAGAGCTTCATGTCGATACTCGCCGATGGAGGACTAGGAGCTAAAAGTGACGACTGGAGAAATAGGTGATGTTCTTTACTTATTTGATCACCTAGCTCTGTTAGTACGGCACATGGCGCGAATGTGTGGGTCACATGCTCAGTTCCCGTTGGGGACACACTTCCTACTTCTCTCATATCGTTTCAAATCTGATTCATCTTAATAATGCTTGCACCACTGCCTCAGGATAGCTGTTCTCCTAAAATAGGCACATCACTTTATTCAGCTTCTCTTGTATACAATCCGGGCGAACAGATCTGCAACGCGGTCTTGATTAAGCGAGCAATCCAGACATTTTCATTTAGAACCCCATCTAGTGTAAAGACCGGTGAACATTGGTTTCCTGTAGATAGTCTTGAGAGATGTGTATTTTCGAATAGTTACTAGAGAAATAGAAAAGTACAACTGTATAACTTTTAGTCTTCATAATAGAAACACTAAGGAATGGCAAACAGTCATCCTCTTTATGATCAATTGTGAAAGGTAGGAAAGGATGTAAAGATTGAAAATGGAATTACTCAAGAGAAGATTTTATTTGAAGGGAACGGCTATCCTGAGGCAGTAGTGAAAGAAGTAGCTTTGAAAGAAACACTGAATCCCTTCGTTGGCCCAAAACGCTATCCTGTTTAATTGTGTGCCCCCTAGCTTGGCCCTGTCTCCAAATAGTCTGAAATTAAAATCAAGATAACATTGCAGGGATGCTATAGTGCTTTTTATCCCCAAATCGTGTTCTACAGTAGGTCAATTCTATCAGCTAGTCAAAAGGCGTGCTGCCTACCCTACAAAACAAGTCCGTTTGCAGCAGTATGTAGGTCGTACTTTCCAAAGACTGGTTGATAGAACACATCAACGTATTTCAGCATACGTTACAAATAGTGGCAAAGCAAAGAGAATTCAGCCACAAAGGATAGACAAGACTATTCTATGCATTCCTCAAAGTGAATCATGAAATGTAGGCTCTGCAATAGAGCAACATTTGATTGAATGAGCCAGGTTTGTGAAAGACTTTTGTTTTAAATGTTTCAGTATTTTGGGTAAGGGGAGATCTAAGTTCCATTTATAAGTTTTAGGATCTTTAATTATTGCAGTAATTAAGCCTAGTCTTTGCCGTCAAAAGGAATTTGTGTTAAAGCTCTCCATTCTAGGGTACTAAAAGTCTATTGTTTCGACGCCCTCTGTAGTTATTGTTTGTTTCCCTTTATAAGAATCTAGCCAATCACATCATCTTCTTGTACTTCTTCTATCCTTTTTACTCTGTATAAGTAAATTCTGTATTTTTTGCTTCATTACCGACGTACATCGACTAAAGAGAATCTTTCTTGTAAACCAACTGGAAATTAATGTTCAATTTTAATATCAATCACCTTTGCAGTTATTGCAAGTGATTGTCTTGGGCATTTGATATGATATGCAAAATCTGTCACTTTATTGCGACAATCTCTTAGCCGTCCTAAAAACCAACCCTCTGTTTTCATTTTGTTTAAATTGAGAATCAACTCCCTTTCATCTGTCCATTTCTCCAGTTCTTTAGTACGTGGTTAAAATTGTCACTAACGTCTCTTACATTTTTTATCAAGAGCATAGGTTACCGGGTTATCTGCATCGTTAATAATGTTCGCATTTATAGGGTAAGTAATGTTGAGGAAAATCAGGACAAGAAAAAGTCGAGGATTTAAACCGTGTGTGACACATGATCTTGTATGATGAACTTTGTTTACTCGGGTAGTCCTACTAAAATTTACCCCTTTAACCCATCATTTTCTGGTTGATTAGTAACATACCATTGATACCAACCTTTTAAAATCTGATTCTTATCTACATCATAACTGCACCAAAACGAGGTACAAATGAAGTGACTACATTTTTAAGCCCTATTAGAATCCTTCACAACAACCTTAACAAATCAGTCTTTGCCTTCAGAGGAAATTTCTGTTCAAGCAGCGGCGGTTGTGACCTTAAAGGATGGTTCGGCAGAGTATCAGGAGTGGCATTCTTGGGTGTTGTCATAAACGTTTCCTTTGAACCTTACCCTTTTAATTGCTTCCGTTGCCTTTTTTCTAGAACAACAATATATTTTGCAATATCATCATCTACCTTCTAACTAAAACCAAACAGCCACCCCATAATAATTTTTACTTTGACTGGCCATATAGCCTTCTAATGAATAATTTCTTTTTCTCGTCAAAAGCGAGATACATTCTCAACCAGACTGGTGATTTTCTGATACTAAAATTCATTGAAGCAAATTTGATACATGATTGCTCAACATGCAAAGAAACACTATCTAAAAATGCTTCGGCGGGCACACGACCCTTAAACGCAGTGTCGTCTCTGGCAATATTAAAATGCTGAAACACAAGACATGAAGGAATGGATAGTTTTCACATAACAAGCAAAGACGTGGCTTAAATCGGGAATATTACTTCCTTATTATTTTATCTCGAGCTTATCCCCGTGACTGCGAGTGTGAAAGAGACTCGAATTCAGTACAGGAGCAGTATTCATAATGGATGATAATGTTGGGACAAACTAAGCTCAATGGGGTACCTAGGCTAGTTTAACTAAAATGACAGGAGAACCACATGAAAATCCTCATATGACACAAGCAAAGTAACCCTAAATGTTATGTACATCATAAATGTTTAAAAAATATAGTGACGCATGCGTATGACCCAATGAGACAACGTCCGGATCACAAGCTGAAGATGAATCTGTAAAGAACAAGAGCATTATAAATCACACCTATGATAGTACGTGCATTTTTAGGACTACTATTCATCGGAGGTCAAACAGTATGCATATTTTCATACTCATCATTCCTCTGGAGGTCAAGATGTTTCTAATGAAATGTTGACCGTGTTTATCTATGACTCGATGAGATGTCATCCTCAACGACTCCACCATGTTTTCTAATTCCCATGACCCACGTCGGAGTATGAGGTTAACAGTTTGAGAACAAGAGCCCTTTCCATGGCTATTTCTCGGGCAAGCGGACGAGATGCTTCTTTTTGTTGAGTCTTTGCCAATGCAATGATTGCAATTTACTCGTTATCCTCGAGAATACGCTATCTTTAGTGGGGCAATACGTCATATTTCTCCTTCTCATCAAGATCGAGATTTAACATAAATGATCAATTGCAAACTTACCAGACTGCAAAATAAGAAGAATTAGTTTGGGGACAGAATAAAAAAGCTTTGGTAAGTTTGGTAAGCGAAAAGTTTTTCGATCAAAAAATGTCTACTTTGCTTTACTCAATCTTTAATATCGTATTACCAACAAGATGGTCAACAGAGGTCCTAGAAGATTTTGGCCACTCTTCAAGTTAACTGTTCCTGCACAGCTCAACAACAACTGACATTTATTCTGCTATTATCTTTGTGATACAACATATTATGGAACGTTTTAATCTGAACGCTAATGGTACTCAGTCAAAGTACAACGTGCTTTACATGATTCGACTCTTTAAATTATTATCATTAGCAAGAAACTACCTCCCATGCTATCACCCTTGCAGCTGAATAGGAAATATGCATCTATTCTGGCAAAAACTGGGGGTAATGGGAGTATATGTGACGCTTTCAAGCATCGCCTGGAGGCCAAAAAGCACTGACAAGGAATGAGAAACAAGGCCTTTCTATTGACACTTTTACTGTTGAAAATTCAATGCGGTCGAAAGAGTTTCCATTCTTCTTATTTCTAGAGCCTTTTTCCAACAGTTTGGGACTGGACACTAAGCCTTCTTTCTACAGCACATCCTATCGTGTGCATCCAGTGTTGTTTTTCCGATTTTCTCTATATCTTTTTGCACAACATCATTCCTATCAGCCTCTGCCTCTCTCTTGATCTTTTTCCACTCATTAATTGCTGTATTGCTTTCTTATGCACACTATCCATCTTCTCCTCTGGCTACATGTCAATACCATCTCAATCATCATTCCCACAATCTTCCAGATTTCTTCATTCCTCCTTCGGTCTTTCAGTGAAAATCCTAATAGCCAGCGCAACATTCTCTGTTATTTCTAGGAGCTTTTGTTATTTATCTCTAATTACTCATGCCTTTGACCCATACATCGACAACAGTTTCATACAACTTTACTTTCGATATCCTTTAGTCACAAATTCCTCCTAACAACTCTTTCCACTTCATCAATCCTGCTTTTACTCTTGCCTTAACCTCCTGTCCACACGCTCCATTTTCTGACAGTATTTAGCCCAAATACGTAAATTCTGTCACTTGTGGAATCTCTTCGCCTTTGTAGTCCACAATTTCTATTTTCTACTCTTTGCTAAATGCCATTACATATGACTAGTTGACATTCACCTTTGATCCTGGTCCTTCTAACCTTTCTTGCCATTGTGTTACAATTTCCAGCAGTATTTAATTTCCTCTGATCTTATTTTTGTAACCAGGTCATCTGCAAACAAAAGTTCCCATTCGTCGCTTTCTCTGATTTTCTCACTTTTCTGATTTTCGCACATTCATCGCAACCACTTTTCTGTATTTTCGTATGCAGTTCGTATCATTGCACTAGCACCCTCATACATGTCTTTTACAATCCTTATCAACCTTTCTGGTGCTTCTTTCTTTCGCAGACACCAGTACATCTCTTCCCACGGGACTCTATCATATGCCTTCTAGAAGTCTACAAAGGCACAGTACAGTTTCTCATTCCCCTCTACTAACTTCTCCTATAGTTGTCTCAAAATAGCAATTGCATCTACAGCACCCTTGCCTTCCATGAAACCAAATGGTCATTTTCGATCTCGATTAAATCCCTTAACCTCTTGTCTAACATTTTGTCCATCACTGTCATTGCATGCTCTGTCAGTTTTATTCCCCGGTTGTGGGCAAACTCTAGCACTTCACCGTTCTGTTTGTACATGGGCACCAGTGAACTAATTCTCCACTTTGCAGAATTTTTCTTTGCTTCGACACCTCCCTCAGTAGATGTAACAACCATCACGTTCAACTTTCTCCCAATGCTCTTATCAATGAGTCGGTGTCTGTGACTCTGACAGTCCACTCAAATTACCTTGTTTATTCCTCTCCAATGCCAACTTCACGTCCCACTTTTGCACATCCCAAATAAATCCTTCTATCTTCGTTGCAATTGCAAGTTCTTTTCTACTGTTCCTTTCTTCTTCTTTGTGTAATACTCCTTCCTCCTTATCTTTGATAACCAATCTTGTTTACTTTTATGTCTTCTTCTTGCTACTTTATAAATACTTCTCGTTTTTCCAAATTATTACACAACTCCTCTGCCGCCTACCAGCAAGCTTTTCCTACTGCTCCCTTTGCTAATCTTTACTTGCTTTCTTGTATTACCTTTTTGCTTTCTTCTGTCCTGTTTTTCTCCATTTTCTATGTGTTTTCTTTTTTGATGGTCTCTCGTACTATGCAATTCCACCACCGTGTTTCCTTCTCCTTTGCTTTGCTCTCCGTAGTTCTTCCTACGACTTTCTATGTTGCACTGATCAATATTTTCTTCCTTTCCAACCATTTGCTTTTCACGCCTTTAATTGGCTCTGTAGACGTCTTTCCAAATCTACCTCTTTAAACTTATCATTTCTTCTTTCCAGCCCAATACGTTAACCTTGGTGTCTCTTTTGACTTTCCTTTGTTTTGCTTTCTCTATCTTCAAATCAATTATAATCAATCTATGTTGTGCTTCACCAGGGATTACCTTGCACTGAAATGCATTTTTCCTGCCTCTTTTCCTTACCAACATGAAATCTATCTGATTCTGATGTCCGCCACTATTATACGTTATTAACCACAAACATGTCAAGCGTTTGTGCCATTTTCAGTACTCTTTCCCCATTTTTATTTCTTGTGCCATATCCATTTTTGCCATGTTCCTGTTCAAACCATCTGGGTTTTTTGTCCAACGTGTCCATTTAGGTCTACTCCTATCATGACTTTCTCACTTTCTGGTATATGTTGTAACAGAATTTCCAAACTTTCTCAGAATGTGTCCTTTTTCAGGTCACTGCATCCTGTTGCTGAGCATACGTTGAGACAATGTTTCATAAGCGTTCTTCTCCCACTACAGACCCTCATAATTCTGTCATTTACTCTCTTCACATCTATAGCGAGGTCTTTTCATTTTCCATTCAAAATCACACTGACATTGTTCCTCTTAGCCCCTTTTCCACTGAAGTAGAGTTTGAAGCCTTCTCCTAGTTCTTTCGCGTTATTTTCTTTCCACTTTGTCTCCTGTACACACAGAACTTGGATTTTTCAGGAAGATTTTCCATCCCCTGTTTTCAAAAATATACGAAAATTTACCATCAGACATTAAAAAAGTTCTGCCAATAACCTGTCATGCATTTGGAGAAAATAAAAAATATACATATTTATAGATCAGTGTAGTTTGAATACAATTTCGACCAAGGTGCAATATACATACACAACATTTTATGTCAGTAGATTTTTCAGTATAATTTTATATTTCAGATTTTAATATCCTGTTTTAGTTTCATCGACAGTGGGCAACAATGCAAACCATGCTAAACGAAAAAGCTATCAGCTGTAAAAACGTTTCTGCAATTTTATGTACTATTTTAGTATGTGTAGTAGAAATACGATTATTGCATTGCTTTTACTCTTATTATACAAAAAGAGAATCATCATGCTGAAGGGATTTTTACTATGGGAGGTAGAAGAATGAGCAATTAGTCGGCGAAGTGATACATCTCATTCAGATTGTTTGATCTTCCATCCAGCTGTGTACGATTAGTCAAAATATTACCAAACAAATAATTAGCTTTTTTATTAGCTTACTAGTTTCAACAGATTTTTACAATTTTCCTTCATACGAATCCTTTAAATGATGTAGGAGTTAAAAAGTGTGACGGGGAAACGATCATCGAGGGTGTTAGTGAGTGCCAGATGAAATGTTAGACACGTTTTCCCAGCTGTCACTAAAAATGGGGACTATAAATAAATATCATAATTCATGTCCATTGAAGTCATTAAGTAATGAACCCGAATAGCAAACCTAAGGTATAAATATAGGAACTCGTTAAAACCAGAGCATACATCATCGATTCAAAAATTTCTTCATGCAAAAGAAAATTGGCTGCAAGGAGAGAGCGATGAATATTCAGTAAGAAATGCTACGTCTTACAACTATAATTTCAAACATGTGCGCAGAGGAATAAAGGTTGGTGGAGGTGGCATGATATATAGCAAAGTATTGGTTTTCAGGTCAATGAATAGTCCAAGTTCAAATAAGGGCCGGCAAAACGGGGGTGGGGCATGCCCCCACTTTTCTGCTAAGTTTGATCTTAAACATTGTGCATATAAAATAGTGATACTGGACACATCCGCTGCCCCACCTCCTAAAACCATTTCGCCGACCCTGCAAACTGTTAAAGTTTATAAACGCGTCCATGACACGACCATATCCTATAGGACCAATTGTAGTATCTCGTTCTCCTTCTTCCCATTCAAACGTGCCAAACTGTATAAAATACTTTTTAAGTACATCAGGAGCCTTCTTTAGTTCTTAAAAATTGATCCTAGCTACCTACGTATTTCAGGATACTTTAATCAAGTAGATACGTCTAGTTTGAAGAGGACAAGATTCCACGAGCTCATCGGCATCTTTGGATTGAGACAGAATGTAAATGAGCAAACAAATGTCAGCAGCTGCAAAATTGACCTTCTAATCACACAAGATGAGGATTAAACCTTAATTGCTTCTATTATGTCTCGGACCCAGGATTTTGTAACAACCTTTCTATAACTGCTAACATCAATTTGCGCAAACCTCCAGACAAACGTAAAGAGATTACAAATTCGATTATGCTAGGAATTTATGTTGAAGATATCATAACTTATTAATACTTACGATATAGCGGGTTTACAATAAGGTCATAAATAACACGGAAATAAATTTCTATTCTGCTATTTTAAATGGAACAAAATAAACAGAAAGTGCTCTTCAGACCTGTTAATCAGATAATTCCAAGAAAAAGTGAAAACAAGCATCCTGCGTGTGAACCAGTGGAAAAACCTTTCAAACAATTTTTACAATTTTTTTACAGAGCATGTAACGAAGATAAGGAGCAACGTAACATCACGTGCAACACCTGCTATCGACTAAGATGTTAATGAACGCACTAATGAATTGAATAAGTTTACTCCTGTCACCAAAGACCAGCCTGAGGAATTGTTGTCTACTAGTATAGCAAAATCTTTCTCACTGGATCCAATTCATCTCCTAAAGATGTACATTAATGTTTTACTCCATGTCATCACAAAACCGTTAATATATCATCAGCGAATGGCAATGTGCCTATCTGATAGAAAACGACAATATCACAGTACTTTTTTAAAAGTTCTCATTGAATCCCGAAGAACAAAGTAGTTTTAGACCAGTATCTAACCTGAAATTTAGGTCAAAGGCAATCAAAACATCAGTGGCTGCTCAAGTTAAAAGCCGTGCCTCAGATAACATTCTAGATGAGTTGTTTTAGTCGGCCTGCAAAGAATAGCATAACACTGATATATCGGATAGTTTATTTCAGTATACGGTACTAAATCAACACTAAGACATATGTCTTATGGGCTTCCACAGCGATGTTTTTATTGTGCAAGGCACCGCTTGGAAATATTTTTGGTACCCATGACATGAGTCACCATCTTTTACGCAGATATATGCAAGTCATCAGAAGCAGATTTAGTAAAAGGTAAGCTAGGAGCGTGTATACATGAGGTAGATGGCTGGCTGAGTGGGAACATTAAAATATATCGAGACGAAACGAATTATAAATGCTAAATGTCCCCCCTTTCCACCGATGCAATCTCTTTCAATAGGTCATCGATGAGCTCGAGAGACCTTCAAATGTCATCAAAATATTGGCAAACATCATGATCAATTCATGTCAATCAGTTTACATTATACATAAGACCTGCAAGTCAGCGTTTTTAACATGCGAATTCTACAGGAATCGCTGGATTCAGGTGCATTCATTTAAAACTTCAACGCTCGGTTTTTGCAATTCTTGACTAGTGGGTCTTCTATCCAAAAAAATATATGAAGAAGATTCGAAGTGTTCAAAACTCAGCCGCGAGACTTTTAAAAAATACACCTTGATATAAACATATTACTCCAGTTTTAAAGGCTTTGCTCTGGTTACCTGCAGAACATAGGATTAAATCCAAAGTGGTGCTTTTAGTTACAAATACTAGAATAATAAAGTAGTTATGAACATTTTATGGAATTGATTCAAACGGGCCAAAAAGGAATCTACGCCATTACCTAAAAGTCTTTTAAATGTCCGTAAGTATCATCTAATGAACTACTGGAAAAATCCGATCTTTGGTCCGATTATTTTTTGTTACAGGGAGCCATAACAATTTCTAAAGTGACGTAACCGAAAAAATTGTCTCTCGCGTCATCAGCTCAGATGCTCAGACATATATACTCATGGAAAATCAACGAATTATAGGTGACACTGAGAAGCAATATTTGCCTGTCCAGATTTGTATAGCGTAACTAAACTAACGGGATTTGATACAAGAACGATAACAACAGTCAGGCATCAATGACTTCTCGCGACCTGTGGAGTGGTAAATAATACGACGATTGGCCTGGGGTGTATTTCAAGGCGTTAAAAGGACCTCCGTGCTTTAAGCAGATTACTCACTTAGGATCAAGAGTTCTCATGTGCAATATGGTAGTGGAAACGTGAGAGCAAAAGCAGTGCTAATAAAGAGTCTTGCAGTAATGAACTATGAATGCTGCTATACATTATTTTGCTGATTCAAGACTTTGCTAATTTAAAAATTTATTTCCAGCGTGGCATGGGTGACAGGGTGTCTGCACGTGGGCTGGTACAGTGATATCATATCTGCACAGCTTTGATTTACCTGTCATCGGAGTGACATTAGAGCGACTCTCTTCTCTCGGAATCTACCCAAACCCCTATGGGTGTGTTTTGAGTTAAGTCATCATGCACAGTCAAATTTAAACCTTTAAAACGGGAAATAAATTCTTAAAATATCAAATCTCTAAGCATCACTGAAACCAAAACGTTTCTTGTTACTAGGAATATGTTCATCATTTTTTTTATAAAAATGAAGATTATACTTACAATTTCCGTGGGATGGACATGTTTTGTGGACTGTGTCCACTGTAATGTATTTTTGTTCTCAAAAACTATGCAAAAAATCATCAAGGTCTACGAATAAACATCTCATATAGAAAATTTTAATAAATAATATTTTACATTGAATTCATAATGTTGTGTTGTCTGAATTTGTCCGTCCGACAGATTTTCAAACATGTTCAGTTTTTTTATTCAACATATGCTATAACTCCAATAATTGGTTTATTGCTCAACTATCGAAGAAAACAATTTTATAACACGTATTGATATTAAAAACAAGCGATCATTTGTTATTCTACAATAACATTGGTAAATATTTTTTGTCCGTCCGACAGATTTTTTTAAAATGTGCATACTTTGTCGGTATTAAGAATGTCGATGTTTTCATTGCAAATGGATTCAAAGAGATAAGAATCAAAGTCAGTCCTAGGTTATATTTGACGTTGCTAGATTCTGAAGGCTCTATTTTGATCGACGTTGTAAGGTGAGAGAACTGGCTAAGAAGAAATGTCCGTCCGACAGATTTATTGTTATTGAGTATGGATAAGGTAAAGCGAAGGAAAATTAGAAATGAACTTATCAAGGATGCCAAACCATAGCATCACAGTGACAGAAGAACGATCTGATTGTGTGGAGAGTTGGAAGATAAATGTGTGAATTATAATTTGCATAATTTTTGCCTGTTTTCTTGTTTTTCTCTAACATTATACTTGTAGTTCCATTTTTTAGCATTTTTCTGTCGGATGGACAACTTTGTTTTTAATTAAGTTTTGAGTTAGTTTTTGTCAAAATAAGCATCAATACATTTCGAAAACTTGCATTGCTTATGACGAAACATTCATTACAAATACAATTGGATATTTTGAAGAATTGTCATGATTTTATAGGAATAACTTAAAATATCTGTCGGATGGACAATTTCCCTTTTTGTGAATTTCTTCAACTGAACAATCTTATAACACCTAATATTATAATCAACGTATCATATGTTGGTTCTTTATTGTCAGGTAAACACGAAATGGCTGATTCTAAAGTTTGAATTTTTTTGGACACAGATGTCCATCCGAAAGTGTCCGTCCGACAGGTGATTGGTAAATTAGACTGAAATTTAAAAGAACGAAGACATATTAAAAGTCCTCATATACTTTTGTTAACTTGAAAAAGGAATAATATACTTTGATATTACAAAAACA
>JAAAKL020008814.1:0-15587 GCA_010016065.2 Carybdea cf. marsupialis auct. non (Linnaeus, 1758)
ATGATGATGATGATGATGATGATGATGATGATGATGATGATGATGATGATGATGACGATGATGATGATGATGATGATCTAGTACTTATAACCTTAAATTTACTAGCATAATGCCCTAAAACTGCTAAAAGATTTCATGGTGAAAAATTTGGCAGGGGATACCACTGAATTCATCATACATATGATAATACCTGTATTCATGAGTCACTGTATAAAATGTCGATTTGACTCTTTTTTAACATTCTATGAGAGAAAGAATATCATGTAGCATTTTACGTGCGGGAGAAGTCTCATCATCGCCTTTACTGACAGCACTTCCGAGGGCCTGGTTTTCCAGGAGGTTTCTGCAAATAATACAAAAACAGTAGTCAATAGTAGAGGAATGATAACTTGGGTAAGTAGAGCAGTACAGAACAGAGAAAAGGCAGAGGGAACACTAGAGTCCACATCGTTTGAAGTTTACGTAAGAAGATTGCTTGCCTCGCAACCTACCATAGCCTCGTTTTCATTATGAGACTAAATTTATAACTACAGACGGTTTATACTTTCTTTTTCACTGTCTTTCCTGCTGATCTATTACAGGTTATTTAATTCGCAACTGGCAACAACATCTGCTGAGCAGCGGTTCTATGAAACAAAATTCGTGTACACAATTCTTTTTCTTTTTGTCTATTTTTCTAATAGCTTAATTCAAATGGGCATGCGATAGAGTCTTCTCCAGGCTGATGTTCAGATTGTAAAGCCTCCACGCTGTCTTTGGGTCTATCCATTAACAACAGGCGCACGAAATTCTTCAGAGTACAGACTAGCAAATCTTTTAATATCCAGAGAGCTTGGTTTGGTCCTTTCCTTCTGAGATCCAAAAAGAGCAATGTTGATAAAGTGACGCAATTTTTCAGTGCCTACATAGACTGTGACGCCATGAATGAATCTCCATCAGATATTAGTCAAGGTATCTTTTACACGATCTATACTTACATTTACTTTTCTTTGTGACTACCTTTTTACGACAGATCAATATTTTTAACCTGTCTGGCATATTCTTCCCTGTATGTACATCGCTGTTCTAATGCAATGGAGCAATGTTAAGTGATTCTCTTTACCATCAGATTGTACATTAACTATCACTGATGGCTGGCGTGAGCACTTTGTCAGCAGTCTCCACGTCATCAAACTTGAACTTTATCACCTGCATCCGCCAGCAATAGGGGATGCCAAGATTGTAACTTTGCTGTTGCAAACAGCGCAGGGTAGAGTAACTTCTTGGCAATACACATAATATATATTCTTCACTTTTATCTATTGGAGGAACTGTGATCTCTCTCACAATTCCTCACTCAACCATTCTCACTTAACAAGATTTGTCATTTATACTATTAACAGACCAATCACAGAACGCTTAATTTCAATAATTGAATTTGATAGGCTAAGAATTATCAAGGAGTGGTAAGAATCGTGTGTTATTATTTGATTGGAAGTTAGCATTACGGCAAAGGTTACTGATCACAGGAAGAGGAAATCAAACTTACAAAAGAACCAAATGTAATCTAAAAACTTATCATGACAATGTGTGCTGAGTGACAGTATTTGCTGTTATCTACAGTCAACTATGGCACATTTCAGTTTGCAAATACATCTCTCTCTACTGTATATTATTTGACGCCATTGTGTTTCCAAATGGAAGCCTTTGCTGCACTCTGGACACAAAAGGGGTCTGCTCAAATCGTCGTATGACTACTGATAACCAAAGATAAAATTGATGCTGCTATTCCCTTAATCATACCACAAGTACCGATGCATCGTTCAGCTTGTTCTGCATTCCTCTACGTCTCTTGCATCAATCGAGTAAGGGTTTATGCACTTTGCACTCTGAAGACTTGAGCATGTAGTACAACAACAAAGTAATTTCTGATAAACTCTTCACTGATTCTTAAAGCTTGTGCAATGCAAAGGCTATTAACACTCTCTTCAAAAACTTAGTTTAGGACGAATGAACGCGGAAACCTTTTTGGGCTGATTCAAAACAATCTTTTTGCATTATCTAGTCTTTTGATATATATGTTTAAAAGTCTATTTAATAGCTATTGCAGTTTTGTACAGTTTCAAAATTTCTTCCGATGGCTTTGTTTATAAAAAAGTTCGACCCTAGTCTGAAAATTTGCTCTTGAGGCCATAATGAAGAGGGAAAGTAATGATGTCACAAATTAAAAGTTTTGGAAATAGTAAGGTTTGCCTCTGGATATCTAAATGCAACCCTGGATTGGGATGTTTTCCAAAATACCAGACCTGTAGTGTAGATAGTGTTTAAACTAGAGGCGTTTGAATTTTAAAAATAATTGGTCAAAACTCGGTTGATATTCCTGGGTTCCCTGTGTTCGGAACCAGCATCAAATAATAAGGTTTTGTTTAAAACTTTAAAAGCTAATACCTAGGTGCTGGGAAAGGGAAACACTCATTGACGTTCTTACTAATGGGGCAACATGAGTATTGATTATTTTTTCCATAATTCAAACATTTTCAAGATCGTGACGTTACACTTTCCCTCCGCATAAAGACATCTATAATGGTTATACCGTAATCGTTCGAATAAGCGCCCCTCTCGAATAAGCGCCCCCGCTTTTAAGAAAATGACTTTATAAGCGCCCCTTTCGAATAAGCGCCCCCTCTGCTCTAGGGTGTAGTGTGATAGTTAATTTTTTATCGGGTATTTACGTGTTTGACTTTTGTTCTCCTGAGAGATGTAAAATGTGAAAAAGAACGTTGATCTTTGAATTTTTAATCCTTATTTTTCGAGAAAATTTTTATAAGCGCCCATCTTGAATAAGCGCCCCCCTTAAAAGAAGAAAAATTAAAAAAGCGCTTATTCGAATGATTAAGGTATATATACATATATAGACCTGACGAAGAGCGGAAAACTCGAAATCTTGTAGCATGTCTTGTTAAACTTTTTGAATTTTATATTTTTGAAAGAATCTTGCCGTTGAATTTTATATATGTACAAATATTAGACAATACACTGTTTCAAAGTTAAACATTTAGTTTATTACACTTTGTTCTTCAGAAATTATCTCATTATGAATTGATTACTTGACAACTAATTCGATGTTTTCTGGTTGCAATCATTAGGGTAATAGAATCTCGCTAGTCGGTTTTTTCTATGCTGGTTTTCAACAAATGCTCCAATAGTAAGTTGTAACATATATATATGACAGTTGATAAAAAATGCGAATGCTCTTTTATGTATTATTTCAAAACGTATTGTTTTATTTTTGAAAATAAAATTAAAGTGGTTTAGGACCTTGAATGTGGCACTTGGTGCGAAACGTGGCAGCGCTCAGTATCATTGAAATATATTTATAACATACCCATCTAATGGCACTACACGGTTACTGCTGGTCTTCTCTCTTATCATGATACCGTCACTGGCTATATTTATCAACCCGAAGTTGTTCAGGTTATATTTTTCTTGCGTTCTATGACTAAATATTTCAAAGTTACGTAAAGAAATTTGATTAGGAACAACCATGGAAAAATAAAAATTATATCCCATTTTTAAATAAGAAGCAAGAAAAATATAAATTTAATCTAATCTGCTCTATGTGTTTCAGGCTCAAAAATTCTTGTAAGTATATTTGTATCAGGCGCGTCGGGGGAAACCGATCCCCCTCTTTACCTTTGATTGAAGAGTACATTTACACTCAAGCAAGTGGCTCTTCAATCTCTTAATTGCCTCTTGCAATCTAAAAGAATATAAATGACAATAAATATAAATAATATGTTGCATGTGGAATTTCGATTCTGTGTTACATTGTTTGTTCAATTGCTCTCAAATCAAAAGTGCCATTTCTATTACTCCCTCCCACCCACCATATTCTCTCTCAAAACGTCCACGTTGCGCCCAAGAGTATTGATAGTAAGATACAATATACAGCAGGTGCAAGGACTTTCTTTCCCTGTCCTCAAAACAACCCCTTTTGATTCTATTATTAGCTGACTATTGTACCTATTTGATAACGTTATTGCCATAATGTGCTGAGAAAACATGTTTGCTTTATTCCATAGCAACCTCAAACAGTTGTTCATTTAGGTAGTCCTCGCACACGATCAGTACACATGTCTTCCGGGTCCTAGAGTCCAGTTATTTTTTCTGCTCTTGTTTAATTATACACAGTTCCAAGCAGTCAGTCAAAAGTAACAATCAGCCCATGGCCTTCAGGGAATGGACCATGATCCATCCAAGTTTCCTGTGCCCTACTTTTTGCCTACCACTAACAGAGTGGAATAGAACAGGATTGAAACATTGTCTCTGATGTCCACAAACTACAGATTCCTTTTTTCACAAGATTGACAAGACAAGTTAGTATCAAATCAGAAGCGGTAACGGTTTGGGTAGACATCAATCAACCTACTAACTTTCTGATATTGATATAATCAGGTCTGTGACATGCGAGTGAAACGTGTCGTTATACGATATTCGTAGGGAAAGAAGATCTGAACCCGTTTCAAGGCAAAGCAGATGCCGACGCACACCTACTGATCCAGGGAGGTTTTCGCTTCTTGTCAGAGAGAACGTATGTTAATTACCATATGTTTCAAGATCCTTTTATCCGTTGTTTCGGAATTATTTACACTCGTTTGTTGGTAAAAATGAACGAAGATGAGTCTGTTATTCTTGATAAGTATCTCATCCTCCAATTGTTATGGCTTCGTTTTTCTTGAGATACATCTCAACGCAGAATTGATGGACGAAATGTCCTGATTAATTCTTTAATAAAAACAACCCGTAATCCCTTTCATAGCTTTCTTTCAATTGTACATATTTTATCATGTAATATTTATGTACTACAAAAATATGTTTACTCAGCTCTGTTTGATTCCCAGTACCTTCTTTCTTGCTCATAATTTATGGAAACATTTCCTCCGCACTGTTTTTACAAATTTGTGGTTATAATAGAAGGACTGTTGTAAAGGTGTATTAGAATACAAACATTGTAATTGGATTGTAAATCTTGGCTGCGAGTGTTTTGAGGACAAAACCTCAATGTTTCGTGCTTTTGAATTGACTCAGCTTACATGCAATCACTTTATAAAAGTGCTGGGACCGAAAATGTTGTTAATACCATGCTTGTTAGTATCCTTTTTCTTTCGTTCCTTCCATGTAATTTCCTTCTAATAAAGTTGACTGACAGCTGATTTTCATTTATAAGTTTGTTTGAATCCAAGTATGTATCTTTTGTTATATTGAGTCAATAAACCTATCTGATAGTTGAGTAAAACTTAAGTATCCTCAATAGCGTCGATCAGTTTTAAAGGATAGGAGGCCCTTTGGCCGAAAACGTTTGTGGGGCCCTACGACATCATTCATTGCAAGGAAGTTCAGTCATGATCGCACTCGGAATTTCCTGAGACATTTTATTCCTTTCCGCGGATACAGTTTCGGGTTTGCACTTCCTTCCATGAGATTGATATGGGCAGTCTGATACATCCTTTTCCCTTACCATTAAGGCGCGAGGCCTCGGGCCATGGCACTGTCGGCCTCCCCCAGAAACCGCCACTGCATCTTTATAGAGATGAAGTAATCAACTGCTGGGATATTTTCCATTAACTAAGATTCTTTACTAGATCACACACTTCTTCTTTTTGATCAGCAACCTTATTTAGAAGTTCTACATCTGCTGAGACGAAGAACATAATGCATTAACAATACCTCTTTCGGCTACTTTTCTTCTCTAATACTATTGCATAGTGTGTTACAAACGTAACAATTTTGTTTACATTCATCATAAAAATACCATAGTCGTTTCCAGGAATCAGCTACAAAAGCTACGCAGGAACACTGCAATGAAGTCGGAGTGCGCCAGCCATGAAGCAGTCACGATCAAGTATCACCAAACGGAGGCAGTCCATTGTCTCTTTTTTTTTTTCTCCAATATCAAGTCTTTGATACGTCTTACATCTCAAGCACAGCCATAGTTTCTATGGGGCTCGACGCTACGTACATCTAAGTCAATGGTTCAGACAACTCAGATGATAAATCTAATGAGCCAATGCTCTGCCTAGTACAACATACTATAAGATTGTAATACCACACGGCAAGAAATTTACAGCATCAGGACTAGAGAATAGAGAGACCATCTTCTCGATTACATTTTAACATCAAAATATTTAAGGATTACTCAGAATGCAAGATCGCATGCGCTTTAGCACCTACGTATGTCATTGATCCTCTATCAATCATATTCATCGAATTAGGTGGATCCTTCGTCGACCTGACAATGATAAAATATCGCGTAATCAAATTACTCACTTCCATTGCAACGTGTCCTAGGTCATTGTTCGGAATGAAATAAATTTGCTGATTTTCTGGGTGGTTCTTTCCTTAGAAACTCTCTAATCGAGTTATTGATTAGTTAAATCTACCAAACAACTTGTTATCAGATCATAAATCAAATAACCTATAAAATACTTGATGTTTTTCTTTTCGCCATTGCCTCGACGAACATACCAATGCATGCTACCTGTCACAGGCCAAGGTATACTTTGACCCAAGGCCAAGGTCAGTTAACCATTCTTGATTCAATTGCTCTCAACCGCAACCTTCAACATCATCATAACCTTAATTTAACGTGCGGTAAAAGTAAAGCCGAGTAAAAACATCTTAGAAAGTATGTCTTGCATTTCCAATGACACCTTTATCTGCATCTATTGGTTTGACGACTTGTTTTGAAGGTATCACCACTACTGGATGGGGGCTCTCTGTGAAAGTACAACCCACAGACAACCCATAAAACCGAGAGAGGGTGACAATGGAAATGTATCGTATTTTAAAGATAATCGAAGTCAACAGCCAAGAAGAGAACCCCACAGCTGAGCTATTCTTGCAAAAGAAGATCACAAAACAAAATCTCCTTTTCTGCGTTGAACATCTCAACAGCAGACGATGCGGAGAACCGCTCAAACGTCATTTAACAAGGAGAGGTTCTCCAAAGCGTAGAAAGTTCATCAGAGATCTAATAGTGATGAAAACAAGTGAGCTTCAATTATACGGTATGGAAGACACAAACAAAAACTCTCACATGCATTTTCCTGGGAAATTTCTTTTAGGGGTTTCTTATCTTTAAGGGATTTCTAGTCTATTATGAAAACCATGACTGTTAGTTGATGAACTTATTCATAAAGCTAGAATGACGAGCCAATTATTGTCATATGTATGAACTGTTAGGTTCCTAATTAATTTTATCTACTGGAAGGAAGTTGGTGGGTTAATACTTCGCCGATTATAAAAATTATTACACAAAGACCCTAATCCACGGGCTCGCATGAAATCTGAAAATTGCTAATCGTTGATTCATTTCGAAAGCACTTATGTGTTTGAGGTAAGCTTGTTAATAAAAGGCCTAATGTCTCCAGATACACTTCTAAAAAAATCACGAAAATGTCCTTGCATGAAATTCAGCATCAACATGGGCATTCTATTTCATAACTTGCTTTACATAAATTTGAGAATAAGCTTTTTTGAATTCCTCAGGCCCCTTTAAATTTGGTTTGACCCAGTAGTCACACTTTTTACGGTTAGAATATCTTTATCCAGAAACTAATACTTAACGCTACGTACAACATATAGCAATTGCAGCCAGGTGCAAAAGGTAAGTTGTACATAATGAGTCAGCCATCTCCTGTTGGGCATCAACAGGGTCTTCCTACGCGAGGTTGTCAAGGCGTGGCAACTTTGAGGACATGACCGCAGGAATATCATTTCCCTAGCATAAGTTTGTACTTACTAATGGTTAGATATTTTTATGTGTTTAAATCCGCACTCTTTTAATTCACGCTTACTACATTTTAATATGATCTGAGTATATTGATATCAGTTTCAGAAACAAATTCTTCTTTCGTAACTTCGAATTACAGCCTTGTCTACCATTGCAAGGCAAGGATAATTCGGTAAAGAAATCCCAACACGCAAAAAAGACATCCTTTTAATTCATTGACCTCTTCGTTGGCATATAAATAGAACAAAAACAAAATCTACCAATCATTATTCTAACTTATCGTACTAAAACAGATTATTTGCCAGTTGAAGTCTTTCCAAATTCTGAATTTCTAAAACCTCAATTGAGTGCAGTGTTCCAACTTGGGGTGACGACATGACAAGACGCCATACACATTACAACCTCTATGGGGAATGAATCTGACAATAAGGAAATTGGGCATTACGTTAAATCCCACAAACGTATGCAAATATTACGCCCAAGCCATTACGGCTTTGGAGAATTGGGATCCTATGCCGAATAACTCGAATGAGTGGAGTTCGGTTTCTTAGATCAGCCGACAAAGTAGTTACCGCAAGATAACACTGAGAGTCCTTAGTCTTGGCCACGTGGTAGGAAAAAGGAGAAAACTGTACTTCCTATGGTCACGACCATTAGATTACGAGTCACACGCCTTAGCCATTTGGTCACGGTGCCTCCCTGTGGAGATGTCTGTCTCTCATTCCCAGTCTTGGGAACTTGGGAACTACTTGTGTTGCGATGAAAGCTTAAAGGATCTTCAAATTCCTAGTACTACTATAAGGAGACTAAACAAGTTGACCACATACATCTACGTAAAGAATAAAATGGCCTCATGCAAAATAAGTCTTAAACATTGGGCACTACTTCGTAGGGATCTGAGACTGGACACAAGTAAACGAATCCGATGTTTTCAATCCGACACGACGAAAAACGCTCAGCGTTCCCGTCCATTCTAATCTAACACTCTAACATATACAGAAAATGATAACTTTCACAATCTGTGCCAACAAACTTATTGTTTTACAATTCAGCAACCATATTTATAATGGCACGTCTTGCTCATGGGTCAAGATATACATGTTTTTGACTATAATCTAATCTAAATGAGCCGCCGTGTTCTTCAGATTTTACTTGTTAATACAACACAATGATATATAGAAATGTATACCACCACAGAACCCAATAACTTCATCAATAAATTCATAACAAAATTTTAATTTAGCTAGAGCCATACTTATTGGGGGCCAAGGAACCCTAAACGTTTTCACTAACTAAGTGAGACTACGTATTTTACATGTGTTAAAGGAAAATAAGTATTCCCAGTCTCTTCCCTCCCCCCAGCCACCCCTTCTCCTACCGGAGCTTGCAAGGCATTTGCCTCTAGGTCACACTTAGACCCAAGGTACATGGTCATACAGTTCGATTTGTTATTTTCTTTAACAACAGTCTCATAATATGAAATAGTTACCCCCTCAAGCCATTTCGGGTTTCTTGGGCACCAGATCAATCTTTCGAGTCAAGTCTTGCTAATACAGAAATTCATCTGCACTCTTCTTCTCTTCGTGGTAATCAACATCATTAAAATCCTCGTCTTGCAGAGGACGATATTCCTGAAAACTGTCCCCTATGGTTAGCTCATGGGGTAGGAAATGCAAGACACCCAAGTACAGTCCAAAGAAAACCAAATATGCAATTCCTAGACTTATGAATACTGCAAAGTACCCATATCGCAAAATACACAAGGCCCCCAGAAAGCCCCCTATGGATGTTCCAAGTCCAATGTACATACCATGGACGACACCTTGGAGCGATGCTCCAACTCGAGGGGGGCTTCCCACGTATGTTACTATGGCAACAAAAGTGAGTTTCCTTGTAAATCCGTCAATGGGTTCCACAGCAAGCACCATCCATCCATTCTCTGCAAACGAGTAAATACTGAATGTTAAGCCGTAAAACAGCAAACCGAAGCATATCAAATGAGGCTGCTTAAACTTTGTTACCAGCATCGGAGAGATGTATAGGGCTACCACTTGCGATACAAACTGGATGACCAAGGCCACAGGATAGATGATTTTGAAGCCAGTTAAGTCACTCAAGTAGGAATGTAGAAAGTGTGTTTTCATTCCATCACCCACACCACACAACGCAACAACAATTAGAAATGACAAATGACTCGGATCACGTATCAATTTGTAGAGTGAATTGAAGAACTTGCATTCGTTGCATCCTGTGACAAGCCCCCTCGTCTCTTCCTCGTCATATCTGCGATACTTAAAGAAACTGGCAACTAGAATCGAGGCAGACATGAGAAAGAAAAACGAGAAAAAATATGGCTTCCCATTTAGCACAAGTCCTTTCTCACAAAATCCTGAGCTCTCGATAACCTTGTTGTGGTGTGTCAAACGAAGCACAGCCCCCACAATACCCCATCCCACCACACCAGGAATCAGCTGCCTCCCAAACATTTGTGGAGATTCATCCAATGCTTGAAATGTATACAAGTCAGCAAATGTTCGAGCAGGCGATGCCAGTAGCTCTCCTATTACTGTAATAAATAGTAGAATGATAAACAATTTCCACGTGAATAGTTCGGCAATCTTGTAATCGTACAGAGAGAAGGGCCATGAAAAATATAAGTCGTCCATCAGTTTCCCTTTGTAATGGCCTTTAAATGGTGTTGACTTCTTCCCCTTCGCTTCATCGTGCTTGGCAGTTTTAACAACTTGAAATTTGGTAGCATACCAGGGGCTGTTAACGACAGAATCTCCTTCATCTTCCAAAAAATCGAAATCGATCTCTCTCTTTGTACGAAAATGTTCGCTCGGATCTCCTTTGCTTTGATTTGCTGGTACCAGTGTTTGTAGCTTGGCCCTGGTGTGATTAGCCTCCGATGTCTTGGCTGACGCACAGTTAAACCCTTCCACGGGTTCAACTAGGATGACGGTCGTATATGTTACAAGGTAAGCTGATAAACATAACAGTAACACAGATCGGAATCGATTCAGTTTGTCTGCCACAGTTCCAATAATAGGAGATGAAAATAACAAGCAGCAAGGTCGTATGCCGAGTAATATCCCTATCTGACGTGGTGACAATAATAAAGTATGTTTATAGTAGAGTTCAAGATATGGATTGAGTGATTCAACAGACGCATAGAAAAAAAAGAAGAACAACTTTGATTTCAGCAATCCAATATTTAAAGACGGACATAGCCGTGAAAGTCGAGATGCTTCCTCTCCCTCGGCAGTCATGATGAAAGCTAGTGAGTTGAAATGATCGTTTAACTTCACTATTTCATATTACGATCCCCATTTACGATTTCTGCTCACCTGATGCATGATACAACCTCCATCAACACCGTGTATTCCTTTGCCCAACCAGCTCTATGTTCAGAAACTCAACTCAACAACGTGAATAGGCGAGCTTTATTATCCACAGGAAAAACTTCTACCGCTTTCGTCTATATTCATACAGTTTCGATGAAGCGTAAAAGATCTGTTGTACTCACATTATTGCGGTTGTCTTGCTAAGTTACGATTAGCTCACATGACAATAAAGGCGTATTGTGTGGATCACATCAACGCTCACACGGAGGTGGAAATCGGATAGGGCAGGCTAGCTTTCGATTTCAATGCTCATTTCTTTCCTGTCACTGAGCAGCGCATATCTTTACGGCATGAAGAGTGGAAAAAAAGTGCCAGAGAAACTCGGTTGATGCTAGAAAAGAAAGTAATGTAAGGTCTTTATCAATAATTGATAAATGCCCTCAGACAACCAATTGTGATCCGATGAGCCCAACAAAAGCAATCTGACAGGGCAGGTGTCGAGATTGGCGCTGATACGAACAATTTGTGATACACCTGCAGAAATAAAGTGCAGAAAGATGAGAAAGTTCCCTTATCAGCCCCTATCGATCACCACAATCTGCTGCAGCGACACATTTAACGCTGATTGAGGTAAAACATGATTTATTACAATGGTTACTATGGCAATTACCAGTTAAGTAATGCTTACTGCTCCCATGCGCATCGATTCAAAGCGCAGCCCTACACCAAGAACAATGTCATTAAGGCACTAAAAGGATTAATTGCACCTCTTAAGGTTTATCTCAGGAGATTAGGACCGGGGGATTTAGTGACGATTCCCCAAGATTTATACATGTCATTTTCTTCCAATACTTCTCCTTGAACCGAGGCACAGATCACTTGAAACAATTACTACACTTCGATCTCAAACTTATATGAGATAAGAAAAATCACCATTGTTTTTATAAATCAAGAATAAACAGAATCGACGTAAGAACAAAAACAATCTAAAATCATGAAATAAAATCAAAAAATCAGATTAAACAAGTTTTAACAATGAACAGAAACGCATAAAGTCGGGGAGAAAAGTAAAAGATGTTACTCACTGCTTTTGAAGGGTGCTCTTCGTGTCGCCTTTAGCAATGGCTACATTCTCTCCCTAATACTGTGATTGGTCATGGGCTGTGTTTACAGGTTAACAATGAGAAAATGAAAGTACTAGCTGGCTCAGGACTGGCTAATAGATTTTGTGTTTAAGGGGGGCATAAGAAAAGTAAGGATTATAATCAGACTCTCGAGACTAGTTTCACATCCCTCCTCAAGACTAAAATGCGAAGGGAAAACGTTATGTGTATTCAGAGATATATCTAGCTTAAAATCTGATAGTAGCAGAAATCAAGTGCAGGATCAAATATGGGTTTGGCACTCTACCTTGCGTGCGAAACATATTTTGGGAGGACGAACTCCACCTGAATTTGAGATGTCTAATGAACTTTTTATCTAGGGCTTTTATGTCTCATTTGTGAGCTCGAGGGGGGGGCGCCCCAATGCCCTAGGCTGGCTACAGCATTGTTAGCAAACCACGCTCCTGTTAGGAGGAAAAATTGCAGTGAGGAAGGAAAGTGTTGACGTCACCAATAAAAAATTTTAAAATAGTACGATTTGACTCCAGATATCAAAAGGCAGCCCTGGAATCGACTGTTTCCCAATATACCAGACCAGTAGTGTTTAAAAGAGAGGCGTTTGAATCTCAAAAATCTCTTCTCAAAACTATTGTTATTATTCCTCGGATCCTTAAAGTGTACCTCCAGTGGTCAGAAACATTTTCGCATTTTATTTATTATACTGACCAAAAAAGCCTCCGTGTATTCTTTTCCCCGTACTTTGAGTGTACTTCATGTAAAACCGTGTAAAAGAGCTCAAAACTGGACTGCAGGCCGCCGACATGTTTGCCTCGTATTGAGTTTTTCAGCATCAGCAACTGAACTTCCCAGTTCCTTATGACGTCATAAGTTGCCTTGTTCTGGAAAAGCTCATTAAAGAATCACGTATAACTACGGAAAACTGTACGTGAGTACAAAGCTAACGTAGCAATTCGATTCCTTGAAACAAACTGAACAAAACATCAAAAAAATTTTGACCACTGGCGGTACACTTAAAGTTAGGATCCAACGTCAAATGAGAAGGTTTTGTTTGAGATAATCAAAACTCTGAAAGCTGATATCTCGGTGTTGGGAAAGGGCAATACACACTTTTGGCCTTTAACCTTCTTAATAAATGGGTGATATGAAAGTTGCGTATTTTTCCATAATTCAAACATATCCAAAATCGTGGCACCACACTTTCCCTCTCTCTGCACTGAAGAAGTACCTCTATTCATCTTACTAGCTTGTGTACGGGTATCTTTCTGGGACGAGAATGGACATCTCATAAAGTGTAGTAGGCCAATGTATCTCTCGGCGCCTGTGGTGTTAACCAAAAGACTGTGTCACTTCTCAATGATCATCCCGTTTACTTCATGTTATCACTTTTCAGTTTGTTCAAAAGCTGATTGCTTTGCAAAAAGTCTGAAGATAGTCTACAAAATTGCTGTGTTTTCTTCCTGACGAAATAAAGACAGCGTAGACTTATGACATGTGGTTGCTTCACACATAACCGTTCATAACAGGTACGATCACTTTAAGAGAATCAGGAAGCTCTGTACAACTTAAATATTATAATCGCACAACTTAACTTGGTTGAAGCCCAAAATAAGCACGGGCGAGCGCAATCGAATTAAACTAGTTTGTAAAGTGTGATTTCATCTTTAAGCTGAGGGCAAAAATCAGCTAAGGTGATCTAGTCAAATACAGTTAGCTGCATCGTGTGATTTCAAAGGATGTTTCTTATAGTTTGTTGGTGGTACAAAACAATAAAACTGCACGCAATA
The DNA here is from genome assembly GCA_010016065.2 of Carybdea cf. marsupialis auct. non (Linnaeus, 1758). Classification (NCBI taxonomy): domain Eukaryota; kingdom Metazoa; phylum Cnidaria; class Cubozoa; order Carybdeida; family Carybdeidae; genus Carybdea; species Carybdea cf. marsupialis auct. non (Linnaeus, 1758). Next base: position 14,027 of record JAAAKL020008814.1, read on the forward strand.
GCGAAAACATTTGGTACTGAAAAACTTTATGCGTCTGACACTCCTCAGAGTACAAAATCGTCAGAATTGAGATAGGAAGGAATAAGTACAACTTATACCAAACTGTGTTTTGAAAGTAGCCAATCAGATGTCTGATTACTAAATTGGTCTTGTTTTGACCAATTAGTGTCTGTGGAACTAAATGTTTACCAGAAAAGGTCCAATGAAAAGGCAAATTATTTTTGTCTGCAAATTATTTTTGTGAACACATTCTTATCAAACAATCACATAATTTCCACACCTCCTTTGATTCATCTAAATAGTTAACTAACACTTGCAGTTCAATATTCACAGGAAATTTACAAGCATTGTAATTACCCAATCAGACAAGCGTGATGAGAATCATACAACTCACATGAGGTAGGGTCCACGTTATATTGAAACAGTGCAATCTCCCAATTAAGACTAAAATTGATCATGTATTTCACGTATTGAATTCTTTCTAATTATCTGTAGACCCAAGTCAAACTATGTGCGAGGGGGGGGTTCCCAACATAGAACCCATCTATTCAACAGAAACGCGGTTGCCTGCATTTTCAAGTTCTTCAACAAGCAACAGTTATATCAGACGCAACAGAAAACACATAGACTTGAAATTTGATGGGGTTTGCAGACTGTGGATAATAACAGCACTCTACCAGATAATCATTCAACACTTAAAAATGAGGAAAATATTTTTGGCGCCTTCCCTGTTATGGGATGTTCCAAACTTACCCATAAAATATAAAACTGTTGCAAACGTAACTTTGCTCCGAGCACATATTGTGATACCGGCCCTAATGAATCGTAAGGCTGTCCAACCTCCCTGACAAACCTCGTTGGGATTTTAATGGCAGACTAATCAATTTACTGCTAGGCCTGAGACTTGCTTATGAACTCGGGGCGCTTCCCCCTGAATCATTCTCACTTTCAGTTTTGATCACCAAGACTACATTTTCTGCATTGTCACAATACTTGCAGTGATATTGCAAGTAAAAAATTATCACGATTTAAAATGGGGTTCAGGTTTCTTCATTCATATCCGATGTCCATCGGTTCCTTTAATACTAAATGCAAGTCCATCAAATATTGAAGGAGTAACTACAGAACATACCTACAAAAAGACACACATATATAAAGATTATCATATTATTAGTAGAGGCAACGATAGACATAAAGTACATACAGCCCCAATCTGTCCAATAACATAAACACACGTGTTCAGTGAAAGGCACTTGCTTTCACTGGGCTTGAGGTCTTGCCTATCTTTTAAATGACGGTTGTTATACAGATATTGCCACGCGGTGTCAAATAGAGCCCTAGCAAAAAACTGTTTATGACTACCTACATCAGATAACTATTTTAACTTAACAGTTAAAATTAAACATTATAGCTCTTTACCTTAGAGATACTATGTCGGAAAATATTACTATTTTCGTGTATGCATATGCCTTGTGGAGAAACACTCAAATTAACATCAGTATAGAGGGACAAGCCATACAACAAGTCTCAAAGTTTGTGTATCTGGGGCAGCTTGAGTGAC
>JAAAKL020008815.1:0-15587 GCA_010016065.2 Carybdea cf. marsupialis auct. non (Linnaeus, 1758)
TGACAGGAAAAACTGGACTGTAATTATTAACAGCATTATGTTGTCTAAGACGACGAATGTGCAATGATGATGATGATAGGGAGCTTAACTGCTAGCACAATTATTTGCTTTTTGATATTCCGTTCATCATGTGTGCAGTTTAAAAGACAAAGTACTGAAAAATAGGTGACACGTCCGTTTCAAATTTCGTTTCCTACCAGTCCCATGAAAACCCATGGGACTAAAAGGTTGGAGTTGGCTGTAAACGACGTCGCAAGTCAAACACTTTCATTTTATTCTGTCCAAGATGTGTTACAAGCTTTGCCGTGACTGTAACGCACGCCGGATGCTGTCATCCCAAGGTCAACGGACCCCGGTTCTTAAATCGCCACATGTTTACTCTTTGAGGTTCACAGGAGAAACACCCCAGGAACAAGTCAGGCGTCGAAATCGTATCTCAATTTATATAGTATTCAGCATAAACGTAGGTTCAAGTATGTGTTGTGCTGCATTTGGTAGAATATCAAAGAGATTCATCGCGTTCTTTTAACAGGTCAGGAGGCAATTGTAGTTACACAACCCGAAGAGGTCAAGAAGGTGTTGGTTTCGGAAAGTTATAAACTGTGTCGAACCAAGTCAATGGAAATTGTATTTCCTGTGTTTGAGAGAGGAGTCGCGTTTTCTCGTCATAAGGAACATGCTTGGCAGAGAAAGTTGTTAGGACCAGCTTTCACTTTAAATAGCACTATTGCCTACATAGATATTTTTCATAAGCATGCAGAAGAATTGGCTCAGGTAAGTACTGTAACTACTTGCATTTGAGATTGTAGTGATGCGATTTCTTATTCATGTCTTCACCTTACTATACCAAGTGAATTTGTAACCTTGGAATGGAATCATGAAAAGCTTTACTTCTTTTATTGTCTATTAGGAGAAGCCAACTTGGAAATCAAAATAGGGTATTGTGAAATTTTTACGTGCCTCTGGCATGGACATTGTGTATCCATCTTTTCTCTTTCGTCTGATCTCAATAAATTTACATATTTTACTTCGATGAGATATTAATACATATCGTATAGACCAAGGTTAGGTATGATCAGATTCCTCCATTGCGCAAAGAAAGTATTTATCGTCGACCTCTGTTATAATGCACTTGATGATATGTTGCAGTCTCTTTATGTTTGTAGCGTCATTCATTATGTTCCTATTCTTTTTTCCATGAAATTAACCCTATTAGTGTAGGGAGTTTCTCCAACTCATAAAAGGTCATGCAATTTAAGGTGCAAAATTGTATCCAAACGTTACCCCATTGCAAATTTGTACCTACAATTTATCGGTCTTCGTTTCGTCCAAGTGGAAATTTTGTTCGCTTGACCTAACTGTGACGTTATTGATTCATGTTACTGTGATGTCGTAACTATCTATGAGCGTGTGTACGCATCATTCTTTTGTGTATAGTTATTTGTAATCTGAGGTGTGGAGAAGCTGTGGAGGATTGTTATATCGGAAATCTCTTAGTCGCTACTTCTTGATTTACGCTCGCGGACCAGCGCTGTCACGTAAGGCAGTTACCTAAGAGTTTTACATTATGGGAAAATTCAAATTTTCATTTAAAACGTACCTAGTAGATGTTAGAGAGTGGGAGAAGTAGTATACAGAAAGTTTTGGTTCAGATTTGGAGACGTTATAACGCATTTGGTACTTTACACCGTGGAAGGAGTATCCTTTTAAACAACGCAACTTTCTATCTCATCCAACGAATCCCAGTTGCCCTGATTGTCATAAACCTAAATATTATAAACAAATATTACATTACCAATGGACAAACATTATTTATCTAAAAGCTTTTTAACCTGGTGAATAAAAAGTGTGATTTTGTGCTTTCTTTTTAAGGTTATTTTAATATTCTTTGGCATTTCATAACTAGCTAGATGGAGAAAACTCTGTCTCGTGTTTTGTCTAAGAGGCTGTCTGACACCAAGTAGACACTCTAACGACGAAGTCTGAGATATGAAGGGAGACATTCGATAGACATCAATAAATTAATGAAACAATAAATTTGCCGTCTTGATCTTAAAATTTGTTATGTTTTATCTATTTCTTATTGAGATAAAAACTTAAAGGAATGCTCGTGTAGTACTTCTACCAAAAGATGCTATAAAGAGAGCTCACTGCCTTGATTTCTGATTTTTGAGATCCAAAAAATCAGTAGGACAAAGAAAACACGTTCTTTAATGCGATAATTTGCATTTCATCAAAGGCTTGAGGATCGTTGGAGTCAACCACCCAAGTAAGATCTAGTCAATAATTGCTCGCATGAAGTGCGACACCGGACTGCATTAGAGGATAAATAAGTGGCATTTGGTTATCCGGAGACTGTCCAAGAGCCATAGGCCTTAGTGTTGGTTATAGATTTACTTTTTAGGAATGATAGAGCAGAAACTTGAACTATATTCCAAGGATTCATTGTAACGTGTTTTTTTAATTGTTTCCAGAGACTTGTTTCCCTTAATGGTGCTATGGAACTGAATGTACGTATTTGTGTATTAGTTTGCTCTTTTGCTTCTTTCACGGTTATAGTTTACTCAATCTAAAACTTTGGACAGAAATAGAGAACGTTTTTTCTAAATCACTGTCAAAATTTGGAGAAGTCATGCAAGGCACTTGCTAGCTGAAAGGGTGTCCATTTCTGGTATTTTTTGTGTTCTAGACCTCTCATATTAGGAACACGGAAGCCTGAAATGTAAGTCCTCTTTTTAAAACTGAGCAACAATCTGTAACGTTCGGGGAAGGGGGTGGCGCGGTGAAGTGGGTAGGGAAATTACAAAGCTACGTACCTCATTTTCCGAAATTGTCGTTGTTTCAAGATAAAATTTGTAAAAGTTACAAAACCACTCACATTTATTCGTTTTAAATCTAGATTCTTTGAGAAGAGTAATGCGATTGGTACACATCAGTACCGATAGTATGGTACCAGGGACGGGCCCCAAAATATTTAACTGTAGCATAGTGGTTGTGTTCTTTGAGAATAATCTAGTAAACCACGTCAAACAAGTCTTGTGCCCTTGTCATATGACAAAAATTCTCTGGAAATCTTCAAGCTTTAATATAAGGCTTGTACGTTTTTATTGTGAAGTGGCTTACCACTTCTGTTATTTATATTGAATGCTTTGTAGTTTCACTGATAAGAAAATACATATTATACTCTTTATTAGGTTTGGAAAAACAAGGTGACTAGTAGCAGCTTCACGCCGTGCCAGTTTGCTGTCGACATGGATCTGGAACTGGTGACGTTCGATATCACGGGGGCGGCCATTTTCGGCTATCAATTTGGGTCACTGGCTAATGAGAAAGACGGGTTTGCACGATCCTGTGAGACTCTTCTGACCAAAGGATGTGGATATAAAAATGTGGCAGTTGCTAAATATCTTGGGTTTCTCAAGCCCTTCATCAGAATCAAGTTTACAGAAGAAATAGATCAAGCGTACGCCAGTGTGAAAGAAGGATTGCTACAGGTATTAATTACAGACCTTGAAAAGTTACATAAAGTATAAACATTGGATCTACTTCGATCCCATGAATATCTATCAGCTGTCCAGTTTGCTTGTTGTATAGCAGGCACAATTTTTACCTAGATAGATTTGAACTAGGCATTTGATAGTTTCTTGACTCTGCTCAACAGTCTGCATATAATGATGTATCCCTTGATATTTCAGTTTTATCAAATGACAAGAGCTTACTTGACACTAAACTTGATTAAGTTGAGGCGTCCTGAATTTTGTCTTGAAGTAGATTCTTTACGAAGTACGAAATGCATTACTCTTTCAGATCGTGTCATAGGCTCCTTATGAAGTATCTGCATGTTGAGTGGAGCCCATCTTCCTGGTTTTGTATAGCATTTGATGCACTTTGGATCTGCGTAAAATTGTAGTTCACAAAAGCTATTGAAGTCAGAAGTGTCTCCTGTGCCACGGTGACGAAGAGTCTACATGCGTTACAAGAGCCTTTAAACCCCTTTAAACAGTAAACTACTTTTCCTCGTTTTAGATCATTGACACAAGGAGAAAAAAGCTTTCTGATCACACTGCCGTCAAGTTACCGAATTCCAAACCTGATTTACTGACTAAAATGATCAAGCTGCAAGATGAAGATACCGGTGAAAGATTTGATGAAGCTGCCTTGCTGGGCAACGTCTTGTCTCTTGCATTGGCGGGATTTGATACATCGAGCACATGCCTGACATGGACGTTGTACCTTCTTTCAAAGCACCAAGACGAACAGGAAAAGGCAAGAAAGGAAGTCTTGTCTGCAATAGGCGACAAGAGGGAAATAACCTTTCAAGATCTTGAAAAAATGCCGTACGTGACTGCTGTAATCAAAGAGTCTCTCCGATTACATCCTCCGGCAGGTGTTGCTACCAGGGAAATTTGTGAAAGTATTACCCTCGGAGGCATTGAAATTCCGGTAGGGTACGATATCTATGTTCCCATTGATGTCCTACAGCAATCAAACCGATATTGGTCAGATCCGAAGAGTTTCAGACCTGAGAGATTCATCACGTCAGGTAATCAGAGGAAATTTTTTACTTGTAGAGAGAGATTGAGTATTAATCTGCTTGTGTATTCAAAATACTTGTAGCCAGAGATTTTAAAACTTTTTCAGTTTTAAAATCTCTCATGTAAGGAAGTAAAAGGTAGGGCAACATAAGAGCATAATAGCATACACTTTCTATTCTCCTAATGCCATAATGGCCGCAAATTTAGTTCCCATGACTATAACCCTGATGCGTTTGATAGTCTTGTCATCTTTTTAAATAGATACTAGAGAAATAGAAAAGCATGTCACGAACGGGATTTGAACCCTTGACCCACTCATTCGTGACGTTCGCTCTGTCACCTGAGATAGGTATATCATGATCTACTTCCTTAGTTGCCACATTAGCTGCCAATACTCCGCCGGAGGATAGCGACATCCAGTACTACGTAATTTTGGAGACCAACCACTCTGCGCCATACCATCTGGCCATTAAGTCAGCTCTTTTGAGGATAAGAACGTGTCAGTTTCGAGAGAGATTACCTCCTTAGTTTCTAGTGTCTTTCTCAAGGTTGCATGATCCTGTTTATCGGGTGTATTGGGGTGCAATAGTATTGTATATATACATGTAACCCATATGTTAGGGTACAGCGCGTGGTCTGATGAGGGTCAGCGGATAGGGGAAACCGTGGAATTTCATTTTTCCTTTTACCGCTCCTAAGTGGGATACATGAATATATATCGATATACACACAAGTACAGGTTAACACTTCTACTGTCCAGAGTGGTCGATACATGGATGTAGAGCAATATAAGAAGAAGAGGACAACTAAAGGAAAGGTAGCTTTCCTTTAGTTGTCCTCTTCTTCCTATATATCGATATATTTACATATATTAGCATATATGTAGAAGTTGCCACTTAATGCATTCCCCCTTATTTGAATATAAGGTAATGGTTTTATATGAAGTAACATTTATACTATTTCATATCTTCTAATCAGATTTATATTATATCCAAAATACTTTTCACACATTTTAGCATACGTGATGACGTTATTCGATACGTGCTGACAAACTGTATTGTCTAGCGGTGATCGTTACGTTTCATTGTAACTGTTTTATCATCTTACGGTCATTTTTGTCATTAATGTGGTGCTCTACATTAATGGACGCCATTTTAAGCCCTTCGTGGTTTTTCAAGGAAAGATTCCTTGGCATAATGTCACTACATCGAGATCACCTCTCGTGCGTTCAAAATTATTTTAAACAGGCAAGTCCTTAACTCAACGTGGCAACGTCACACTCTACAGACTCCTGTTTTATAGTAACATTTTGATCTATTTTGAATGCAAAAATTGCAGTTTTCATTTTCAAATCACCAAGCACGGGGATTGGTTTCAGTACTCGGAATCTAAGAATGGGCCCGATTATTTCGTTGTGCTGTCACGTGCTGCCATGTAACTAATACAGAACTATTGCATACTGTAGTTGTTATTGCAATGCAACGAAACAATTAAGCCAATAATAAAGACGACCATAAAGATAAAGATGACAGTTAAATAGATAAATGATGACATAATGAAGGTTTTTATGTAAATATGTATAATGATGATGGTGTTAATTATGATGACTAGTGATAATAATGATTATTGCCGGGTTATTACTGACCTTACACGACTTTTGTTTCCCGAAGAATAATGAGTATTTGAAATCGCTTTCATAATGTTGAACTGCGTATATAGTTAGTTTCATTTACCTTTTAGACGACACAGAAGCTGGTTGGGATCTAAGACAAAAGCTCTTAGCCTTCTCAATGGGACCTCGTGGATGCATTGGTAGTAAATTTGCGATGTTGGAAATGCGGGTCATTATTTCAGTTTTGCTGAAATATTTTAGGTTTACTTTCCCATCGGATCATCCAGAGGTAAAAGCGAAAACAATCCTTACAACGAAACCTCATCCTACGCCACGGCTACAGGTAGAACTCGTGTAAGCTGCACGGTTTCTGCAATCATCATGTTTCTTCAATGTGGATTACAAGAAGTTATTTACTAACTGTGTGGAGAGACTTTCCGTTGCAGGTAGGACTTCAGTTGATGAGGCTTCTGCGATCTTATGCTTTGGAATACATCCACCAATCGCGTCAGCTGAATGTACTATTGTGAAAAGATATTTCTTACGTAGGAGGGTTTTTAATTATTAAATCCATTGACAGGAGAACTTTATAATTTCCAGCTAATTAAAAATGATTATCACTATTTCCAACATAAATGTTGTACTGAAAAGTACTAACAGATTGCCTCAGAACTGGAATCTGTGTAAAACACGTTCATCTTTCTTCTCATACTTCTTTGCATAAACTAGTAATACAACTCTGAACTCTGAAAGTCTATAACCCATGTACTCTGACGCATAGGTAAAAAGTGATTATCTTAAGAATAGTCATGGGCGTCACATCCGATACTCAACTCATTCTCAGACTACTTCCAGAACACATGTAGTAATACGTTGACGAGGCAGGAATTGAGAGAAACTGGCAGTTAGGGAATTATGACAAAGGCTCATCTTTCATTACTATGTGGTCAGGTTTTTTAACACTTGAAAATTGACTTCAAGTTCAACAGCAGATATTTTGTGTAAGCAATAGAGCAAATCTTACGTTACTCCCAATAGGACTCACAGGAGACTTACCCAAACCAGAATGAACTTTGAAAGAATGTTAAGGATAGCTAGTCAGAAATCAGAAGCAGTGATCTGACTCGGCTTAGGGTCATTAGAGTGGACAAGTAACATGAACGAGTGAAATAGTATTCAAAGGAGACGTAATGCCCATTAGCTTATCAAGGCGTGGTTCTTTTGAGATTCTGAGGGCTGGCAGGAGGGGGGGGGGCTTGTAGGCCCACTACTTTATGTTTTATGGATTTTTGTTATTTACACTTAAAACTTGGTAGGCATATTGATTTCTTTTTTTCTGAAAGGAAAGCAAATTATTTTAACATTGGAGGTGATTGTGTGATTTATCAGCTGGACGCTGACAAGTGTCTAAGCACTGTTCCAAAATACGTCCTCAGTTAAACTATATCCTCAGTTAAGTATTGCACTTAAAAAAGGCAGTTATTCTTATCCGTGCTGCTGCTTCTAGGTTTCCCATTTATAACTTCGTTTCCTTGACTCCTAATATTAGTGTTGTGCTGATTGATACAGTTTGGTATAGAAGAGTAGATCACTTTGACCGTGTTCCTATTTAAGATCTTACTGAGTGGTGAGCGTTAGCAAGAAAACCTATTCATAGTACTAGAGCTACTTAAACAGGTTACGAATCTCCTATGGACTTGCAGTGTAGAAAACGAATGATGTCCAAATGTGCTGTAGGCCTTAGTTGTGTGGAAGCACAGATAAATGGAAGAGCACACTAGATTGGAAGCTAATGTAAAGAACAACAACATGAATATGTAGAGATGCCTCCAGCGTTTGCAAACCTTGTGTTTACATTTTTCTATTGGAAACCGAGATGTGTTGGAAAGCAGGTTATCTTCTTTGACGGAGAGAACTATTTTGACAGACAAGCCATTGCCTGGTGTATGCGCAGCACTTCTTTTCTAGCATTTCTTTCCTTATTTCAGGGACGCCATAAACCATCAGCGGCCAGAGTTTCCGTGGGTACAATCCAAACAGTAAACTTGATTTACTTACTTGACTTATTTCGAGCTCGCTCGGACACCGTTGATCAGCTCCTTCCATTTTCTTCGATCGTTCATGATCTTCTTCAGCTCTTCCGTGGGCAAACCAGTGTCTCTTCTTAGCTGATCCACTAAAGTTGCTGCTGGTCTTCCCCTTTCTTGTGCTCCTTACCTCGGTTCCCACAGGAGCATTTGACCTACCAATTCCTCCTTTCTCCGCCACACGTGTCAAGTGAATTTCAACCTTCTAGCTTTTAGCACTGATGTAATGTTTGGCAGTTCTCCATGTGGCTCTTTGTTTGTTTTCCTATCTCTCTAAGAAAAACCAAGGACTGCTCTCAGCATTCGGGTGAAAGTACCATCTAGCCTACTATTCGTGGCACTTGTAAGCGTCCAGCTCTCTGCCCCGTTCAACAAAACACTCTCGACTGTTAATCTAAGGAACTGGATTTTTAGTTCTCTTTTCAGGTTTGATTTCCAAGTCTTTTCTAACCTCTTCAGTGCCTTCCATGCTAACCCAATTCTAACTTCCATATCTCTTTTGTTATTTGCAATCCATGAACCAAGATATTTAAAATCATCTACTTGTTGCAGTAACTCCCCTCCAAGAGTTCTTAGCTCAGCCTCGGCTTGGTTATACAGCATATACTCCGTTTTCTTGTGGTTGATATGTAGCCCAATGGCCTCTGCTGCAATTTCCAACCTTAGTAGGAGTAACTGGGCTTGCTCTATGGCGTTTGAGATCAAGGCAAGATCATTGGCAACGTCTACGCCAGTGATAAATACTGAAGGTTGTCTGGAGCTTTGTCGTTTCTCTATCATGAAGCCCAGTGATGGATCTATTGTAGCTTCAAGGAGTGCATAATCTAACACAACAATGAAGAGGTAGGGAGCAAGAGTGTCTCCTTGCAGGACACCAGCAACTACTTCAAAGAAGTCTGTTTTTCCATTAGGTGTAATCACTTGTGCAACAGTATCTTTGTAGAGGATGTTTATTGCATCTACTATCTTCTTTGGCACTTCCTAGGCAGACAGAATTTCCATTAGCTTTTCTCTTTAAATGGAGTCAAACGCCTTCCTGAAATCAACAAAAGTGATGACTGCTTGCAGTTGTTTTGCTTTTACACCCTCTATTAATCTTCCAAGAGTCAGAATTTGTGATAAGGTTGACCTTCCAGAGCGAAAACCATTCTGGTTTATGCGCAGGAGTGGATCCAGGTGTGATCTTATTCTATTCAGAAGCAATCTGTTGTAGATCTTCGCAGCTGCGATTGTCAAGGAAATTCAGTGATAGTTTCCTGTGTCTCCAAGATCACCTTGTTTTGGCAATGGCACTATTCCACTCTTTACCCAAATTTCTGCTCTATCGCAATTTAGAGTTAGGTTGCAGACTTCAAGAAGCTGAGTATTGAGATCACCTGTCTTCCAAACTTCAATAGGGATGTTGTCTAGGCCAGATGCCTTGTTGTTTTGGAAGCCTTTGATGCATTTTTTCAGTTCTTACATGGTGAAATTTTCTGTGTTAATGGGTAGTATGTGTTGGATCACAGTTCTTGTTGGTTTATGTTTGATCTCAGGTGGTTGCCCGAGCAGTTTCTGGAAGTGATCTTTCCACTTCTTCATTCGATCCTCTTGACTCTTTGCTTTAATTCTCCCCTTACTTGTTCCTTTTCTGGGCCAGGATAATGTTGTTGTAGATCGTATCAGAACTGTTTGTCTCTTCTTCTAGATCCTGTAGTGCATGAAACTGGTTGTTGACTTCTACTGTATAGAGTTCTTTGATGTTATTGCCAGAAAGACGTTTATCCCAATCATGTCTACCTTTTTTGGTTATAGATGTCTTACTTTGCCGCAGGCTTAATCTCGACCCATTTACAGATACATAAAACAATTTCATAGTGTCATTGAATAGGCGCTATTCGAGAAATGCTAATCAGTAGTCTTAGTTTGACATGTAGCCATACCAATTAACTGGAATCAATACCGTAACTATAATATGTATTTATATATTATACGCCATATAATTTAGCGCAGGAAATTCATAATTTACTATCTATACCATAACATTCATCCCATTCCCACAGTTAGTCTGTGACACAACATGTGCCCAAAGTTGAACTACTGGGTAGGTGTAGCAGCAACAGCAGTAGTAGTAGCAGCAGCAGCAAAAGTCTAGCCTTAAAGCTCACTCCCAGTTTCTTCATAGCTACTTTCTGTTGGCTGCTGCGCATTTTCAGGCGGAAATTTCTATAGGAAAATCTTTAGGGGTAAAGGAAAGGAAGGGAATCTTTTGGGGACGCTAACTTAAGGTTGACAATAAGACGGGAACCTATTACAAATTTTAAGCTTTAACGTTCACGCCAATATGTTACGTTTTAAAACGGTTATTGATATACTCTAAATTCATGTTTCTAAAACCTTTCTTGAAAAATACACATTTTAAATACAAAACAGTACTCCATAGCCCCATAATTTTGATAAAGGGGAAGAGGTGTTGTTATATGATGGAGTAGAACCTTTTCTTAACTTTTTTTCGTAAAATTTCGGGGCATGAGGCTATTGAAGTAAAAAGTCTCATAAATCCCAATTTGATCCTCTGTTCAATCGAGTACAAAAGAGTACGTATCTAGTTGATCTTAAATGTGCAGTTTTGCTACTTACGACAGAAATTGCATTTTTTATCAGCATAATATAAAATTTATAGTTTATGTAACTTACAACATATAAGAGTTTTTACTTGTCTTTTAGTTGGTGACAGAACCCTACAGCAATCACACTTCGTTAGTAGCTTATTATAGGCTAGCACTGGAAATGGGTAGCTAAGCCAAGATGTATTTTGACTAACTACTGTTCACGTACCACTGGTCAAAAAAATGTATCGAAAACCACAATTTGCGCAAATATTGGCATACCAGTCCTTGCAAAGAGGTATACGAGGAAGCAGATTAAGATGAATGGATCGCTGGTAACGATGAAACTGTTCAAGAAATGAAAGTGTTCTCTCTCTTATATGATGTCAGTTGAAATATTTAATTCATCAAAATTTGTCACGTAATCGCAAGAAACTTCGAGGAGGTTGCAAAAATTATTATCGCATCCTCTATCGAGCTATGCAGGTGAATCAAATTACATCTTTACTCTGTCAAGAAATGATGAGATGGGCTCTAATAGGCCCATGACCTGCCCTTGATCACTTCGAAGCCCTATGGTATTTCTCAAACTTAGTCAGGAGTATATCTAATAGAAACCAACTTGTTAGGGATGACGTCATAACTAACCTCACGAGGAGTCAACTGCAGAGACCACAAAAAATGTTTAAAGATGAGAAAACTTAGAATGAACCAAATTTTGGTTACAAAACAAATGAACTGTCTTTAAAATAGCTCCTTGCTCACAACTATGTGTGTTTAAAATCTAAAATGGTAAGCTTACTTTACGATTTTCTAATAAAAACTGTTCCAATGATGGATTGTTTGGATGGATGTTTTAACTACTTATCAACTTCTGGCTTTTGTGTACCATCATGATTTCAATTTTAAAAATAATCTTTAGAAACGAATAATTTCCAATGATGGATTGTTTGGATGGATGTTTTAACTACTTGTCAACTTCCGGCTTTTGTGTACCATCATGATTTCAATTTTAAAAATTATCTTTAGAAACGATTTGTCAGATTATTCACGAAATTTCATACCTAGTTAACAAAAATTCACTGAGTATTACAGTATTACATTCACATAGTCTAGGTAAAGTCGCCCCCACCCCCCTGTTGTAGGAATCTCAAAGCAACCCATTCTGGATGGAGCTAAGCTAATAGCCACACAAAAGAAGGTGAAAATAGTTGCTAATAAAATATCCGCCACAAAAATGAAAGGTGCATCAAGCAACTGGTATTGTCAAAGCTGAAAATGGACTTTTTTAACCTCGTTGCTACCTCTTATAATTTATACCTCACAGTCCATGGATAAATTTTGGCATATTTGAAAAGATCTGTCTAAAAAAAATAACACCAAAAATTGAAGAAAATTACTCAGATGGCAAATACAATCATCATCTAAGACCACCTGGTAGGCCAAAAAATGTCAACTTACATGGTTTCGAAAGGCATTAGTTTCTCCTTACAACAGATGAATCTAACATCATCTTAACACCTTAAAACAAGGCACATTGAATGGAAGAGACATATGCAGAGTTGCAGGAGGGTTTGAAGCAAGGGTGAGCAAACTATTTATTTAAAGAGTCAAATTGAAGGTCCGTCTATAACCTGCGGGCTATGAATGATCTGTTGGATAAATTTCTTGTTAAACGTAATACGTGATTGGCACCTTGTTTGATTTCTAACAAGGCTGAGATAGAAGTTAGTAAAATCATAAGTTATAAACAATTTCACGAAGCATTAAGAAATGCAAACAGTAACAAAACAATGTCACGGACACAAATGAGACTCATAAAAACCTACTGTTTTGTCTTTGATCAATTAAGAGATATCAATGTTTAGTGAAGCAGGACAACGTGCAAAGGTGCCTCAGACAATCACCCCTACACTTCGACAAGAAACTGAGAAAATTTTGAATATCAAATCTACATTTATGAGTAGCATGAAACTGGAGCACTGTAAACTCTCCGTTGAAGTCTGTTCTATCCTTTATTCCCATGCCTTAGGCTTGTTCTAGTACACAAGAGGCTGTATTAGTGCAAAATAACTCTGTGGGTATTAACACTAAGTTTTGAAACTAACTTTTGAAGAAGGCACATCGATTCACCTTTAACCAAGAGAAATGTTTATTTTGTTATCAGCAGTCATGTCATGCGATCACAAAACAGAATAAAATTGGCAAGTGCCTACATACCGCTCGAAAAATACACTGTAGAAATATCGTTTGATGTCAAAAGTTATAAAAAGCTTAATTTTTCAGGCTTAAAGGATAGAAGAAATAGAATTGAGTGCAAAAATCTATCTCGAGTGCCATTTACTTGATTTGCATTTAAAACAAGTTTCTTCTAAGGGTTTTCATCCATACACATTTCATGAGGTTTTTTGGATGAGTCTTTGTAGTTTGCAATTTCAATATAAAACTCAAAAGTATCCACCTTTTACTTTTAACCTCCAAAATTTCCATAATGTTCATCACTTTTAAATGATGATACTGGGTTCAATTGGTATGCAAGAGAGGAATCCCTTTTATCATTCTTGGTCTTTTGTCTCATCCATATAAACGCAGCTACCAACACTACGGTCTTCTTACATATAGTTAGACTTTCGTCCGTACCATGCGTAATGAATTTCTCAGGCTTACAGGTATTCGAATCTGCCCAATACCTCTCTAATTACTGTAACCTGTACAGAGGAATGAAGATGTCATACCCTATGGGAATATCAATACCTCCCAGTGTAATACTTTCACAGACGTGTCTTGATATTAAAAGCAGATGGCGGATGTAACGGAAGGGACTCTTTGATGACCGCAGTAACGTGTAGCATTTGTTCAAGGTCTTCAAACCGCACATCACTTTTGTTGCCTATACTAGAGATAACGTCCTTTCTAGCCTTTTCCTTTTCTTCTGGATGCTTTAACGATGCCTATTTCCAGTTTGAAGATTGAGAAGCTAGCCGGTTACATTACGTAGAAATCCTCTATACCTGTTATTAGTTGTTGATAAGAAGCTGAGATATCTGCTTTCACACTTTAACGAGAATATGCGGCGTACGAAATGAAGTGTAAAACAACAGGGGAATAGGTGAGGATCGTAACGTATTGACATTGATGAAACATCACTTCTGTCGATATAAACCACTTGATACCTTCTGCAGAGTGCATGTATTCTCCTAAAAACGGGGGAAGTCGACCAACAACATTGTGCAAAATGGTAGTTTGGTAAAATGGTAATGTCCTGTTTCCGAAAAGATAAACTGATATCCAATCACCGTTCGTTCCAGCGCATGGTCGATAACAAACGGATCAAGAGTTTTGTCATCATCCAGCCCCGATCCTACCATTATCTGCAATGATATTGGCAGTGCGTCCATTTCATCACCAGTTTGTAAGGCGTTAATGAGAGCACTGCTTGCAATTTTCAGATTCTTTTTTTCTCTTTCATCTCGGAGAAAGGCAGGTGACTCTTTACATGGACAAAGCGACTTAACATCTAGATATAGAGAGGGTAGGCCCTATTTACAGAGTGGCATCACCACTTAATAGAGGGTCTTCTGCATATATCAATGGAGGTATTATACGGAAGAGATAGGGGACTAGTTGCTGATCGGACGTTTAAACGTCGCATCACTGAAAAACTTTAACAATGATTTTATACTTTTAGATATGTTTCATCTATGATATGACGTTGTGTAAGTATGTTGCTATTGAAAAGTTTCTCTTTTCCTTTCCTCTCTCACGTGATATCCCTGCGATGAAAGGATATATAGCGCGTATCGCTAGGAAGATATTTATAACTGTTTTAATTTTGTTATCATTATGAGTCAAGAGGAAAGCTCTCGATAACTTAAGGAGGGCAGTATAGTTAACTCTACCTTCGTAGAACTTCAGTATTCACCAAGATTCAAAACTATAGATGTTCTCAATGTAACTGGGCCTGATATACCTTCTATCTTTCAACAGCGGGAGTGAAAAGAACAGCTGCATTATGTAACCATTTTAGAGTGTTTAGCAGAGCACTATGGGATATCCAACCTAGATTGGATTCAGTTTCAGTTTGAATAGTAGTGGGGGGATGATTGGAAACAGCCCTAGACTCCATAGTCTATTGAAAACATTTTTGTCGGCGATGATGCATGTATGTTACCATGATACCTTGGGATTCAAGGCAAACCACCTGGGATGAAAGATTCCCTTGATAGGGCAAATCGGTGGGATACCATATTGGTTGTACTGAACATATTGTTATGAATTATAAATAGAATAGACATGTTACTAAAAAGTATCAGGAAAGTTGTAAGCATGGAGGATGCGTTATACCAATAGCACAAACCCATTTATTGTTGTGTGACGTTACATTAGCGATGACGCAACACCAAAAGCGATTTGACTGGGCAATGTTGAAGCTGTTGTGCTACCTCTGTAGTTTGCCGGTAGATACAGTCTGCTTGCCTCTTGAATGTTTAACCTCAGCGCGTATGATACCTGCGTTGCCTTCTGCTGTCCAACTGGCAGAAGGTGTGTCCACACTCACAGAAACTCAGATCGACGAGCTATCAGCTATCTTCAGCTTCTTAGTCTTGGTTGGAAGTTAAGACTGCTTTGTAGGCGATTGCCTTCTTATCGAGAATCTTTTAGTCGAAATTGAGAAACGATGGGAAAAAAATAAGGCCGTGATGAGTGTTTCAGCCCCCCAACAATACTAAACATCCTTTCGTTACTGAGTTAAATGTAGATTAAT
>JAAAKL020008817.1:0-15585 GCA_010016065.2 Carybdea cf. marsupialis auct. non (Linnaeus, 1758)
AGACTTCCTAACAAAAAAGTACTAGGTTGACTTAAACGATAAAGGGATTACTTACTACCAAACGTCTACACATCGAACGATAGATGAAAGTTTCAAGGGGCCACTAATGCCTCCAATAAGTTTGAAAAATAAATTATTTTATTACTAGGAGGGTTGGCATCATGGATGTTCATTCTTCCCTTTCTGAAGAAAAGGGAAGAATGAACATTGAACACCCCAATGAACACCCCAATCATATAAGAAAACACTTAGAATATAACGATTCTCTTGTTCTTCTGTGTATTTGACAAAATGGCTACACGGATAGACCATATTCCTTGTTACAATTTTAATTCGTGCATAATAAAAATAATGCTTCTTTAAACATAATCAGTTAAGTTAACTAGCAACCTACTTGTTTGCCTCAACACGCCTGACAACTCTTTCAAACCAACTATTTTGACTTGGTCTTTAAACAATGGTATCAATCTCGCTGACTACCTAAATTCAACTACTTCAAGTTTTAACATATGTCACCAAGCGTATCTTATAATACACAATGTATCCTATTCTCTCTGTTGAAAGCCACATAGTTTTCGTAGAGGGGGTAAAGGAGACGACCAGACCTATCACTAAATGCAAAGGTGGTGAAAACTTCAAAAAGAGAAGGAATCGCTGATTTCTGCTTTACAGATTAATGCTTATTTACTTTAAAAAGTTAATGACGCACTTCCATTCAATGGTTACCTGAAACATCACAGAGTTGTCAAGGGATTCTTGATACCGCTCACCTTAACCGCCAGTACAACATGTTGGCTGGGTTGTAATAAATGTGACGTGTCAGAATTTGCTACGATATGTTAAACAGAACCGATGGATCTCCGAAACCTACAAAATTCTGTGATAAGGAGTTAGTGAAGAGTCTCTTCAGAAGCGATCTTAGTATTAGTCGACCCGAAATGACTCGTACATCATGAAAGACATCGTTGAGGTATTACCGCACATTTCTATATCAGTTTAAAAGAAAGACTGTTGCTATTGTCAGCAGTTTTTATCAATCTACCATTGTTCCCGTTGTTTGGTCTTCAGTACAATCCTACACAATATAATATTTCACCCAATACGTAACATGGTGTCACTTACCTCGACTCGTTTTTCAGTTTACACTGGCTACGAACTGAATAATTAGCATTGATAACATCCGCAGAGACGTTGTTTATACCCAGCGCTATTCCTTTCGCATACATGAGTATACATCCACCATTGAAAACTCTGCCTGTGCTGTTATCTGATTTGGTTTGTAACAAATGACGGGCAGCTGGGGATTGGAACAGCATAGCATCTGGAACCTGTTGAATGGGTGAATAAGAGAAAACTGATAAAGGCAAGGAGGTATGCAGCCATGCCAAATGTAAGTTGGCTCAACAATGTGACGGGAAAACGTTCACAGGAAAGGGCTCACATACGTAGGGAGTATAAAGAAATGGTTGAAAAGCGAACAACTAAAAGAGAAATAGAGAATGGAAAAATTCAAGAAAAAAAACGTGGAAATAAAATATAGAGCACGATAAAGAATAAAGAAATATGACATGGATGGAAGGAATTCCCGATGATGGCAACCATAATGAGACCTAACTTTGTGGATGAGACAGTTACATATTCGTAAAGCCTTAATATTTAAGAACAACCACTTACAGAATAGAGAAGATGATTGTGAATACGGAAATCCAAGAGAGTTGTAGAAGATCACTTCAGGTCAATGGATTAAGACACTTAAAACAAAGCTCTTCGGTAACGAAAAAATCCATTCAAAGAACCTATCTAACAACCGATGAGGAAAACAACAAGTGCAGATAAAAAACAAAAGTTAGAACTAGTCCAGAGAGGAAATACATATCATGTTGTCCGTTGAAAACGTGCCTTGGATGAAATATTAGAATACCGCCAGATCATAAGTAAATAGTATAGAAGCAAGCAGATACTGAAGAGGGAACAGTTAAGCAAGATCACAAAACTAACTGCTGGAAATTCACGACTAATAATTTTCTATCTTTCTGGCACTTTAAGAGTAAGATTCTGATGCAAAGTATCTTCAACCAGAAATCCCATGAAGTTTTTGCTACAAAATTCGGTAAAATCTGTCTTGCGAAAACTCGCGTCCATCCCAAAATTTTGCAAATTCGGGTTACGGATAGCTTAGCAAAGTTACCAGGATTCCGACTTTGAAAAGGGCGATCTACTATCTCCACAAGAGTAATAACAAACTATTGAATTTCAGGAGTTTTACTTCCACATACTTTCTAACTGTGGAAATATTGTACTGCAAAAGCATAGGTACTTATCAATCGGCTGAAGTTCTTCCCACGAAATTTGAAAGAGAAAAATTATCATTTGCGAACGTTTATGCCCTAAAATGTATACGACTTTCTAGCAAAATTTTTAACTGTAAAACTAGGTGATATAAAAAACTTTATAGCTAATGACCAAACAACTTGGGAAAAACTATTTCTCTTGAAACAGTAGTCGAGATTATGAACCTGTCATCAATATCTCTCAACCGGCTCGTAGCACGCTTTTTGAGTCAGATTCGTCTTCCTTCATTCAATTTGACCATGTTTGCCCATGTAGTTCGCATGATTTAGAGTCCTAGGGCAATAACTTGCTAACTGCATTATCCTGCTTAAATATGAGAAAGGTTATTAAGGCACCATAGCTGATGCTTCTCGAGTTCAATAGTCTATAAAAGACCCTTAACTATCCTTAATAACTTTGCATATATTCACACCATTTTAGCTGAGAACTGAGAACTTGTTAGTTTATGACCCTCGGGCAGAAAAGTTCTATTATTGCTCTGAGTAGTCCGATTTTAACCTCCGATCAAGATTTTCTGTATCTTGGTTCCTCCACAAAAGGTAATAAATGCTACTACTACGTGTACGTTACTGACCGTATCGTGAACCTCGTTCCCAAGGCTGAAAAATGAAAACCACTTTTTAAAGACAATATCTGTATAAGGCGAAGTCACAAAGCCTTGTCTGGGATTGTCAGTGCATTCAAATCTCTCCCTTCAAAGTTCAGCGGCTTTTTTGTCTAACAGCTTGTCCAACGGTGCCTCCCTGCCCTCCTTCAGTTTCGAGATTTCAGATTTGAAATGACAGAAGCTTTCTCTGGCTTGAAACTCAATGCCTCTGTACATGATGTCCACACAGACTATGAATACAAGATCGGTGCCAATGATCCCTTCAATAATTTCCAATACAATTGAGATGGGTGTTGCTTCTCTATCCGGTCTAAATACCACTGATAAAGTATATATGTACAACCCTATGATGACAATAATTGATTGAATAGAATAGAAAAACGAAGAAACGGCGACTCTAAAACACTTTGTTCCTACCAACTGAGCCGAATGGTTTGCATAAGTCGACGAGGAATTTGGGTGTACGCAGGTTACCTTGACTTGCTTCCACTGCCGGTTTTTGGCAAGAGGGGGCCCTGTGCCATACAGTGATTTGGGGGCCCTTCAGTGTCATTGAGTGTACTGAATGAAATTATTATTGGGGCCCAAAATCTCCATCACGGCACAGTCGACATCCCCCTAAAACCGGCAGTAGTTGTTTCGTGTGGATCTCTAAAACGTAGTAGTATTCAGGTAAATGTATATCTACCACTTAATCCCCCCCCCCATTGTCTCCTCGCCCACGGTGCAGTCCCATTTAGTATCAGCAAATTGTGTTTTTTGCAGCAACGAGTAATAGCGATATGCCTCTATGACAAGTGAGATCTCGCCTCTTTCGAGTATGAATCACATGTTATTTGCCCCAAATGTTGAGGCATATCTTCAGTTCCATATTTAGTTCTTTGAAAGACTCGGAAGTCTTACTTTTAAAAGATTGGGAACAACTCTGTTCTGACTACTTGCCTAGCGTACACTTAAACTATGGAAAGCATATACAAATAATCTATGTATATAAACTTTAGCGGTTACACAGCCTTGTCTGTGTATTACATAAAGTTTGCTGAAAACCTGTACGCGACTGCAAACAACATGCCTCCCCAGCACAAATGTATCCATAACCGATTCAAAGCTTATCAATCACACAAACGGTAGTCGTGCTGTACAGAAATGTCATGCATGTCACGTTGATGATAAAGTGAGGTCCGTCTAAGAGAACTGTTCCTTTTAATACATACCTCAGATGGTTGTTCGGATGTCAGGAAGACTGTGTAGTCCTTCAGTGACTCCTCGACTCTCTTCATTAGCTTGCCAATTATGTCATCTTCAAGGAAAACATGATACCATAAAAGAAAAAAATCGCCTACTTTACGACCTTAAACTGGGTAGCATGACCCCTGGAGGCAACAAACGAAACTTGCATTGGTTTGTGTATTGCGGTATGAAAGCCAACAATGTCATCATTCTTTTCCATTTTACTGGACATGTATTTTGTTAACGTTGCAGTGGCGCAACCACTAGAAAATATTTTTGAAGCATAAAGCCAAAAAAGGATTAGTACATGTATATTAGTGAAATACACAAAAAGGTAAGACAAACACAGTCAAAATTGTTGAAATGGCCTCGCCTCCCTGGCCTCGTTGCTTATGTCCATGTGATGCGATGCGATCACAGGTACTTCAGTTCATGGTCTATAAAGGGAAATATCTCTGCTTCTCCACAAATCCTTCAAGTATTTAATCGAGTAAATTCTCGTTTGAAGCTATCTATTTCACAATTTATACCAAAACCAAAGAGGGTCTGTTGCTTACAAACGCTGGCAATAGTCTGTCACACTGTATCTCAAAAGCTAATTCTGATTAACATTTTCTTTCCCATATTTTGAATTGGTTAAATGCCATATTTATACAAAGTGACACTGCGATTCAAGTGAATTAACTTTTAACAGATTTTCATCTCAAGAAAAGGAGATTTCAATGAGCATACAGTGGTTCAATGGGCATGGTAGTCATTTGCATTCACAACCAAGACGAAGAGAAAACCTTGGAGGCATCTCCACACTTGATAGGGGTTTTATTACCATTGTTGCTAGTGTGAATTGAGACCTTCAACGAACATCGCTTCTACATCCCTATACTTCACTCACGTATTTGCTTTAGTTTACAACATTGATTTCGACAAAAAATAACTCCATTGGCCAGGAACATATGAAAAACGAACAAACCAATCTTCTAGTTAAAGGAAGTGAAATATCACAACTTTTATATTTTTAACAACTACAATTTTTAGTCCTTAAAGGGTTCCTTTTCATTATTATTTTCATTTATTAGAGATACCAACTGGAATTACAAAAATTCTAAGTTCTGGAGCGCCAATTTTCCTTAAGTTCATCTCATGGACGTTTGAATAAACTTAAGATGGAATCTCTGGTCTTTTTTTTGCTAATATATTCATTTGAAGCAAGGCTTCTGTGCATCCCACGTACATGCATAAGCAAGAATCTTGTTGACATATGGTTCGATTTAAATATACATTGTTGTGTAAAACATATAAGCTACAGACAAATTGGCAATACCTTTCTTGGTTTTAAGCTCCAGAAACACAAAATAAATCTGATTAAAATCAGTAGCTTTCTAGAACCAGCAGGAGCACGTTTTGGATGAGAATAAAAGGAAGGGGGTAGCTAATTTGGGGTTTTGGTAGCAATTTGAATTCTAGTGTCCACAGAGACCTGATTGAAAAGCTGCCCCACATTTGGTGGATGGTATCTAATTGAGTGGACCTCAAACTTAAAAGAGCTTCTACATGATGAACAACCATCTACGGGATTCAATACCCAATAGAATACAGCAAATAGTTCTGTTTGGCAAAGCCTTGAAGCTATTTCCAAATTAGTAGTATTTCAGGACTGTACTTAGTCTATAAAGCTGCTGTGGCCTAGTGGTTAGGGATCCGACTCACATGCCAGAGGTTGTGGGTTCAAAATCCCGCCTAACCCGATATATAGACTATCGGTTGGGGAAGGAAACGGGAGACCACCCCTGTGTACGGCTCTATCTCCAGGACATTGCTCACTCTGGCTGAGCAATAAGCTACGCCCGAAATCGAGTGTGCCACAAAAAAACCCACAAAAAAAACAACAACAAAACTCAGTCTATCACTTGTAGAGTAAATATAAAGGTACCTCTAATTACGTAATTCTTAAGAGCCTGAATTATCGATTTTTCCCAAATGCTATCAAACTGTCTCTGCCTTTTATCTATGTAACTAATAGAAAGGAGACCCAATTTAAAGA
Source organism: Carybdea cf. marsupialis auct. non (Linnaeus, 1758) (assembly GCA_010016065.2). Lineage (NCBI taxonomy): Eukaryota > Metazoa > Cnidaria > Cubozoa > Carybdeida > Carybdeidae > Carybdea > Carybdea cf. marsupialis auct. non (Linnaeus, 1758). The sequence goes on from JAAAKL020008817.1 coordinate 6,231, forward strand.
ATCAAAGTGGTATAGGGATCTCTGTCACTTACCATTTTCAGACAAAGTGGCCTTCTTGACTTCCTCATCACTACAGGATTGAAATTAAATACAAATTATTCACAAATTGATTCAACATACTTTATCGTTTTCTATGCTGGACTTTCAAATATGATTATTACATAAGGGCAAAAAAAGGGGGGATGCTCATGATACTTCTGATATGGTAAAGGCCTGAAAGTTGAAACTTGGTAACATCGTAGTTCTATCTTGGAAGAAAATATAGAATAATAGTTCACATTTCCTATTCGTAAAAACATTTTTTAATGAACAGGTGGATGAAAAATCTGAAACAGTTACATTTTACAAGTGGTTAGTTGGGGGAGCAGTAGGGGTGAATTACCATACCCTTTATACAAGAAAACCTTTACAAATGTATTTTTAAAAAAAGTCTTTTGGCATTCTTGTGGCATTTCAGTTAAAGGAGTACGTTAATGATGTGACACCATTTGCAAAGGTGGTCTTGACTTGTGTTATGCGTCAAGTTATTATAATAGTTACTTTGGTCTAGTAAAATTTCCACAATTTTCATGAGTCAAAATCAGATCAGGAAAGATTCCAGCAATTTCATGAGTGTCAAACTATCAATTGTATGGAATCTCTCAGAAATTGTAAAGAATTGGACCTAATCCCATATCTTACATGATTGGATTTATGATAATTCAGTGTATTTCGTTCTTACAAAAATTTTCATAACATCAAATTATAATGTGTTGGTAGCTCTCATTGTTCATAATGAGTTTGGGTACAATAACCTTATTTCGCCTAATTTAAGAAAGCTTGAAACATAAATGAAGTAACACTTCATCCATATAGCACCAGCAATACCATTTTGCGCCATGGACATATATCTTGGAAAATATTTTGTTTGCTTTTTAGTATATATTTTGTAAAAAAGTAGAAGCACCAGAGGGGAGATAGAAGAGAGCAGAGGGGGGAGAGGAGAGGAGGAGGGGGAGAGGAGAGGAGGAGGGGGAGGAGGAGGAGAGGATTAAAATGAAGAGGGGAAGAGCAGAAGACAAGAAAGAATGTTGGAAGACAAGGGGGTACAGAAATTGTGACTGGGGAGCCTTGGGGAGAGAGGAGGGATGAGAAAGATGCAGGAGACTGGGACAAGAAAGAGCACAGGCAGGGGAAAGCAGGAGAAGGAGAGTATTTATAAAAATATGTGCCACGTACTAGAATAACAATCTGATCTAAGCATTTTGTGGGGAAAGAAAAATTGTTTTGACTAGAGCTTCCAAGTAACATCAGTCACTAAACAATGTATATTGTACTTTACCTGCAATCATGCATACATCCATAGCAATATAGGAAATAAGTGCTAACATGGTACCAGTTCAACCATTTGAAATTTTTTTGTCATTTGATAGCAACAATGTACATTGCACTTAATATCATATAAAGTTCTTGATTACATTTTCATATATGAAAATCTCGAAGTCCTTTAGTTTGCGCATATGTCATATACCATGCACATATTATGCCAAGCTATGCTGCATTGCTAATATCACTACTTAGAAACTAGGCTACCTACCCATCATCAACTGGTAACATGTGCACAATCAACAAATTGTATTTTCCCTCTTGATCCATTTTAAACTTGTCCTCCCAGTTGTCAACATCTGGGTGTAAAAGAGGAGATGAAATCATGTAAAGGCTATCAAACAATCTACAATCTGTTGATTTATTAGGGGGGGCTGATTCACCGAGTACAAGGTACTACTTCTTTGGGGCAAGAAAATTTTGTTGCCAGGCATAAAAATGTTGTTTGTCATTTGTCTTTGTGGCCTATGCAGATTTACCACAAGTAACTTGTAGGACGTACCTTTAATGAAGGAATTGGGCAGTAATTTTAAGGATGGCAAAAATGGCAGGAGACTGTGGGGGTAATAGACCCCCTTACCCTTGCTGGATACAGCCATTGTCACATATCATCCACCATAATTGTCAAGTTAGCTGATGTACACCCAGCAAACAAAGACTGAGTTGAATTGCAGAGGGTTGTTCTATGTTGACATATGTGTATTGCATCCTTTAAGCCCATTTTGGACTTCCTGCTCTTTTGTTGACTGGCTCTAGGTAATAGAATAGGTAATTTCCATTTCAAAAATTGTCAAAAGGTTCCTCTATTATGGGTAGCTGACCAAAGGACAAATATAGGAGAGGCTTTGTGATCAAGTAACAATTTATGAGTGCCCATAGGAAAAACCTGAGCTGCAGTGGTCTAGTAGTTAAGGAATCAGACTTGCATGCCAGAGGTTGTGGACTTAAATCCCGTCTAGCCCAATATAAAAACACTTGGTTGGGGAAGGCTACCAGAGATCACCCGTGTAAATGTGCTTTCTCACCAGGGCATTGCTCCCTCTGGCTATACAAGAGACTATGCTCAAAATCGAGCATGCCAAAAAAAAAGAGAAAAAAAGGAAAAACCACCCCCAATGTAAAACTAGGGGCATGTTGGAAGGAGGAGTTTTTATCACTACAAAAAGCAACATACTGTTTTTGTCTTTGTATGAGGTGTACACTATCTATACCCAACAAGAAACCACTAAGTATATACTTCTAATACCAACTTAGAGCTTACACATCAAAAAGACACACTGCAAGTGGCATGTGAATTTGAAACAAATCTATATCAACATATGGAACCTTTCACATGAACAGCCCTCATAATTGCCCCAAAAAGAGGTTGGCCCCTGGAAATTTTGCTGACCTAGAGGTTGATTTTGGTTGGCAAAACTTGTCTCTCTCTGGTACTTTGTTCGCATTCATTTATTCCACCTCTAAGTTATGTGCTGCTGGTGCCATGGGTTTTTAACACCAGAAAGCAAGTGCAGGGCGGACCAGACAGCTACATTTCATGCTGAAAAATTAAGTGAGGCAAGCAAATGTGGGGCCTGTCTTAGGTTGGCATGAAATTGCCATCTTTGGGATGCCCCTGGTCAGCATTTAGGTCAGCAGTGCTGAATGCTAACCAAAATTACGAGGGCTGCATCAATGAGGTGTGAGAAGATGTTTAAGTGATGTTATCTTGCATGCAATTCGAGAATTAAGTCAGACCCCTTTTTTTATTGTGCCATGTATCATGCCTTGCTTCTAGACCATTTGGCCGCAATGGAAAGTAGTATCTGTTCTCAACTTTTTGCCAGGAGTCCAAAATTCATTTATTTGTGCTACCAATACTTAAGTTCGTGGTCATGAGTCACAATCTGCAAAATTAGTTCACAAACATCTTTGTGTAAGGCTCCTCTTTACAAATAAAAAAGAGGACCTGAGTTAAAGTAAGTCAGTAGACCCACTTAATTACTTAATGGCCATTTACCCATTGCATAAAAAACTTCAGAATTATAAATTGTGGTTAAAGGAAAGGAGGCTTCAGAAAGAGGTGATAGATGGATTTTAGTAACAGATCAAATTTGTGTAAATGTAACAAAAATCCAAAAATTAAAAGGTCCAAAATTATCATACCCTGATATTCTATAACAAGTACAAAATATGATATGCAAAGAAGAAGAGCTCTGTATCTATTTTTTGTCTATTTCATATTCAATTACAACAATGGTAGCAACAAGTAGATTGGTTTCACTATTCTACTGATGCTATGCCATTGAGATGTGAAATATTTGCTATTTCACATCAGTCTGAAAGAACCAATGAATGTGCCATCTGTGAAGTAGCATTTGTGACACAATACTTCATTGTTCAAGTTCCCTAACTGGCACCCAGTTCTGCCTCGTCTTTTTGATAGTCAAATTTCAGTATCTTATTTTCTTAACTAAGCTCCACTTTTAAAGGCTTTTTAAGCCCTCTGCCCCCATCCTGATTATAGACCTGGGTGGGTAGTGCAGAAATTCCCACATGGCATGTTTGTTCTTCCTCTTACAGACGAGAGAAAGGTACACCTTGGCAATAACATATACTAAACCTACCTGTGCTGAATATTTCCATAACACTATCAAACTGATGTGTCTTTAGGACCTTTATCATATTTCCAGTGGTGCCACTTTGTACTGATGGAATCAAGGTTCCCTTGTTGGATGAAAATAACTCTTTGGTATTTTCAAAAACAGATGGTTTGCTTTTATGTGAAATGTGGGAATACTTGGTGAAATCATCCATACTGAGCTGCAAATAGTAAAGCAGAATCACATCATCAATACGTAATGCAAAATCAATGAATATCATAACCACTTGTAAGAATGTAAATTATCACATGCAAACCTTAAGCCAGTAACACCTTAATAGTAACTTAGTAAACAGTAAATTGGCCGAAACTTAAGAATTTCTTGTACTTGTATTGGTAATAGATAAAGAACTATTGGAACAAAAAAGTAATCAAATATTCTACTTCCATTTACTATGCATAAATAGAGATAGTTACTGTCATTTTTATTATCCTGTCCAGTAGGCTTGCTGGTTCAGTTAATAGCAGCAATTGTCCTTACTGTCCCCATTATAGATAAGTGTATAACAGCTAAATAGACCCTACCAGACCCATGTAAATACATCAGCACTTTATTGGTTAAACAAAATGATTTAAGATTATTTGCCAATAATGTTCAAGAATACGATAGGCATATTATATCAACTCTGAAAGTTGCAAAGGTGAGATTGGAGTAGATATTTGAATGTCAGAATTCTACAGTGAGATCACTTGATGCCCTCTTCTACTGTCTGCCCCAGTAACCAATGACATAATAAATTACACCCCCATTTCCAATCAATGGCACAAGATTTTGTGAAACAGGCTCCTTAACATGTGAGCTAATGCTGAATGTCATCATATTTGTATGTACTGTGGAAATTTTCTGCTTCTAAGAGGCAACCACATTTATTATGAAAGCTTCCACTCCATAAACACAGCTCATAATGCAATTTAAGTAACCATTGCTTTTGCAATTCTGACCACATGCAGGGCTGTTGACTAAAAGGGGTACAGTCCTACATAACTACCCTAAACAGGAAACCAGACACATTTGGATCCAATACCATATAAGAGTATCTAACAATGATGTTATCAAGATATTCGAAAAGGAAACCATTTATGTAATACCTTATCAAACACAAATAAGACAACACCATGAGTTCTTTCCTTAAGTGCAGGAGCAATGTATTTTCCTTCCACTTCCTTTTCCATCAGTGTCTTTCCTAAAACTACATCTTCAAAATTAACACCTACAGTTCTAAAGAAACAAAGGAATATATAAATGTATACAAGCAATGAAATACATAATAATTTAATTATTCATATTATATCATATTATCTTACAGACTTGTTCCCATTGCTCTCCTTGCTATTTTGTCCCAAATTCAATTTCATGTTACCCCTTTACTTTCTTCTATTTATTAAGGTCATAGGTGGTATATTATTGATTGCCACGTCTCTGGAGGGTTTTCCTATTGGCCTATGCTGGTTATAAACATTATATTTCTAAATTTGAAATGGGAAAACAGTTAATTGAATTGCGAAGTTTATAGTACACTCAGTCCAGTTGCCACGGACCAATACATGGTAACTGCTGTCCAGTGCAACACCACTTCACACTTCTTGGCCAAACACATTCAGATGCAGACTGTGAACATAAAATAGAAACTATCATCTTGGAGAATCTGCCCAAGACATAAACATAACTTACAATGCAGGAATTTATTCCTGCAATCAAACCCATGTTGACAAGGAAAGCACTTGGGTAACATGATATTATGGAAACCTGGAGTACTCCCAATAGAGCAACTTGAAACTTGCAAACAAGTTTATAATGGTGACTGCAAAAGTATTAGAAATGTGCATTTATTACACCTGTCACAAGAAAGGTGTACGCAAGCAATCATCAAAATTATGAAAGGATCAGCTTGTCTCAGGGTAGCTGTGAAAACGTATGACAAGATGCTCTTGAACTACCAAATACCCTGCATCAAAAAGATTCTGCACATGAATCAGGACGGTTTCCAGGAACTTTGAACTACAGTACGTAAGAATTTGACACTACGACAGAATAGAGGAAGTGAAGCTTAACAACCTGTCAGTTATAGCAACATTTGCTCCCAAATGTAAAGCCTTTGACTCAACAGTGACTAGACCTTCCAGATGGGGCCCATTTAAGACAACAAATGCAATTGCAATTTTACGTTTCATCACTATGGCTCAAGTTGTAACAGAATATGAAAATCTTGACTTCTTTGAACTTCACAATGGTCTCTGACAAGGTGACAGGCATGCATATTTATGATAGTGGTAGGCTATGTAATGAGAACCACCCTAATGGTCAACAAATACCTTTAATCTTATCATTGCAGAGAACAGAAGTAAGCAATAGTGTGCTAGTGATATTGCACTTATTTCTGCCACTGTTGAGGACGACCAAGCTCTATTATCACTAGTTGTTACCTCTGCAGAGAAAGTAGGTGCTCACATTAACGAAAACCAAATTCATGTGCTTCAATGAGAAAGATTGATAAAGTTTCAATACCAAAGGTTGGATATAGACAGTTCAGTCAAAGACCTAAACATAAAAAGTAAGGATTTGGGCCATAGTGTATGAACTGGACTCATATGGAAATCTGCACTACCACACAAACAAAGATATCTGAAATAGAAGTCCTGACTAAAACTTTACAGTGTGAAGTCTATGGCAGCTATTCTAGCATGGATAACATCAAAGTCCACTGTTTACACACTGTTGCATATTGTAAAGAAAATACTGTTCATTGGCACCCTGAGTTTTGTGCACAATTGTTAGCAATTTTCAGAATTTTGTTGACATTTTTACTTTAAAAAACTTGGAAGAATATTAAACAAATGAAGTGCTTTATATGACATTCATGCAAACCACATAAAGGGAAGACAAGACAAAGTGTATAGAAACCTATGAAGTTTCTAATATGATATAATTCAGCTGGCTAAAGTTTTTGACTATTGGTTAACAAGGAATGGAACTGTTAGTTATATATATATTTTGGAAGCTTTGTTATATAATTAGTGTTATACCTAGCAAATTACAATTAACTATTAAAAATTTTGGTATACAAGTGATATTTTGGTCATCCCATGGCAAATTACAACCAGCTCTTAAATATGATAGAGATGCAACTAAGGCCTGGTTAACAAACAATAACTAACCTATGCAATTGACATTTAGTTTTGAATAGTCTTGTATATTTCTTTACTCTGAACACAACAAGAGATATATACTACCTATGTGGACAACATTCTCAGGATGGCCACTGACTCTCAAAAAAAATTAAAGGAGTTTGCAAGGAGTTTGCAAGGATTCTCTTTAAACTTCAAGGACACAAAAAGGATTGTATCTACGGATTTGGATTTGGAACTGGGGTCCAGGTGGCATTCCGAGGTGCTAGGTGGGGTCTAGGGCAAAGCCCTGGAAAATGTTGTTTTTTCCTTGCTTCTGAGACCACCAAAATGCCTAATTTTTAAGTTAATTTGGTAACTAAAATCTACAATATTTTCTACCAGTTAGTTTGAAACTATAAAGAGTTAAACCCTTTTCCAAGAAAGCTGATGAAATGTAGGTTACTTTATCAGAAGTTAGGGACACAACATTTTCCATCAAAATATCAAGTGAACAAAGAAAGCTTGGATTCAACCATTTGAGATTTTACACGAATCTTATCAAGTTCATCTTGGAAAGTGTAACTTTATTTCATTCAGCTTTAGCTGCATTTTATCAATCACTTTCTGCAGTTCAATAATTACATCCATTTTTTCTTTCCAATACAGTCAAAGTTGGCTCAACCATTCTATTTCTGAGCAAAGTTTTCATGACTTTTAAGTAGGTTAAACCTTTTTCATATGATCCAAGGTTCACCAGCACACATGCTAACTTTGCAAGGTTTGAAAACTTATTCTTTCCGACTACATATCATATTACTTTTCATTTCATTGCTGCACTGGTAGTGAAGAACTACTACAAATGAACTTGTAACAAGACATGTATTGCTCGGGAAAGACAAAGTACGCCTTCGTTTTGCCTCTAGAGGAAATTTTTTTTCCAAAATCTGATATAACTTCTCCCAGCAATCTCATTAGGTTTGGTCCTGATTTAAATCTGACTTTGATCAATGAAAATGAAGAACTATTTTTACTTTGTAGTTGAAGATGTTCAAAAACCTGCCATGCAAATGAATCAAATCAAATGTTTCCTTGATTGATCACATCCAACAAAATCCTTATATTTTGATATTTTGCAAATGGAAACTAGGAAAGATCTTAACTTGTTATGGAATGTGTAATATGCACATAAAGGTGTCCAATTAAAACATCAGAAGTTGTTGATGGATTATGCAAGGTTTCAATATCTAAAATGAATAAATAACTGTATATAATAATTACAAAGACAGATCCCAGCACTCTAGAGGCGACCAGTCTTTTGATTGGCTTACTTGCCAAAGCTAGTTTGATATTTTGAAGTTGATTTTACAGTCTGCAAATACAGCCTGCCAGCTTTATAGTGAACAAAAACTAGCTTAGCACCATACCTATAGCCTATCACTTAATAAATCGAGGTGATGCTAACCTTTAACTTTCCATCCACTGCGACAGAATGGTTATAATAGGACTACACAATATTCATAGCATAAACTCTAGTACGGTAAGTCCGGTTATGAACAATAAGGAGGCTTGGCAGTTTAATTTACCTTCCCAAAGAAACAATCCTACACAAAATTGTCGATGGCACTTGTAAGTGGGTATTTCGAGCTTAGACCTAAACAGAGTATCATTGTCCTGTCAAAGCAACTCCGGGTTGCCTCTAGAATTTGGTATTACATCTTCAGTCCGTGTCAATCATCATGAGATTCAATAATCATTCAGCATAAAAACAATCACCTACAACCCTTTTCTGGGTGCTTCTTTCATACAAAATATACTCGAAATACGACAAAAACAACAAGACATTTACTGTATATGATTGAGAAAGTATACCATTTATATAAGTGGGCTAATGTAATATTGCAACATGAACGAAAACGGCCGTCTCGTGTATTGCGATGTGTAGCTACGCAGTCAATGAAGGTTCTCTGGGTCTAACGTACTGATCATATAACACGATTTCCAAGGGTGGGGAAATGCAATAAGAGATCTTGTATGAGAATACTGTACCGAAAGCAATTCATAAAACATTGTCGAGTTGGCTATAAAAACGAAGTGGAGCCTTGGTTGCAACATTGAACAAACTTCACTTACCTGTCATTGCTCCAAATAAGTAGTGGGACAGTAGAAAATGATAAAGAAATTTCTATACTAAAAGATAAAAGACATAATCCAAGGCACTGCCTAGTGAACGACATATTGGTA
>JAAAKL020008818.1:2843-15583 GCA_010016065.2 Carybdea cf. marsupialis auct. non (Linnaeus, 1758)
AGAAATAAAAAGACACGAGAAACTACGAGTAGAGCCGGGGGCGGGGGGGGGCGGGGGGGGAGGTAATGTATGAAGGACGCACCCTGGCATCTAAGTTTATAAAAAGCCCACGCAGGCGTACAAAGGAAAAGTAGAGATTCTTGTATAAATTTGCATACGTAATTTTTTAAAAAGCAGCCTCGTTCTCATTATTTTAACTCGACTATAAACATGATGATATCGCTTCTCAATCTCTTGTGCTTAGTTTACAAGTCAAAATTACCCATAAGCCTTTGAGAGTGTTGACTTTACAGCAGTTGCTCAAACTAGCTGTTAGCATAGCAAACATTTGCTTAAATCATTTATTCAAAGCCGCATGAAATTGAAGGCGGGTAAATTGACCACTTGCACAGCTGCCGTCTCTGGAAATGCGATCAGGTGGGGTCAGTCACGTTTGGTATGCTTGAAACATTACCATCTCCATGTTTCGTGAAATGAGTCTTTGAAAATATATAAGGCGAATTTCATTTCCTCGAAGCTTTTCGATCGATTCTTCTCAAGACACTGCATCGATACTGACATTAACTAAAAGTAGGATAGATTTTATACATAATTTTGTGAGAGAGCGAAATCTTTTTTTATTTTTTATCCCAAAGTAAGGATTATCATCACCATCTCTATTGATTATTTCTAAGTGCAAGTATGGTAGTGTTTATTTTTATTGTTTAGTAATTGTTTATTTTTATTGTTTATAATTTGTTTATTTTATTGTTTATTTTTTTATTGTTTATAACTTATTTATGTATATTGTTTAATATTTGTTTATTTTTTGTTTATTATTTGTTTCTGTTTATTGATATTTTATATAATCTTAACAATCTTGGTGGAATGAGTTGTTTATAATATTATCTGTACGTATGTACATAAACAAATATGACACTTATAAGGTAACGTTAAATCCCATACATAAGAAGTGGACTTTTTGAGCGTGCGTAAGCAATTTCCGGTGTGCTTATAAACATGTAGAGCTATATCTGGGACGGGGGCATTTTATGTCTATAACTTACTTGTAACATCTTGATAGTTTCATTATATGGAATAGCAACCGTGCCCATGTAGCTTCTTTGCATCGCTGAAAATGTACAAGAAGCCATGCCTCGTGTTATGATGAGAAGTCGTTGATCAGAGAACGCGACGGTATGCAACCATCAGTGTCGTTCGATCAGGTGTGTTAAGCATCTAGTTGGCGGCCATTTTGCCTTCACCCTGTTACAGAACGAAGGCTTTTTGAGATTCATACACTCATCTCTAAAAAGCCCTGGATCGAGCATCTTCCGTCTCAAAGTGAGGTCAGTCGTTGGATGCCATTTCAGTTCCCATCAAACAAAGCTTATAAACAATGTTACGTAGCATGGCGGACCATGAAGCACTATCCTAACTAATGGGGACCAGTACTCGTGACTACACTTTTTCAGTGTTGGAAACGATAGGAAGCTTGATGAAGTCTTTTTTAGAGATCATTAGATTCATACGCCGTTTCCTCTGCCATTTGTTTGTTCTCCCAGTTTTAAAATATATCAATGCTATGAACTTTGAACTGAATCGAGGAATTGCTGTATACTGCAACTGCAAGCGGCTGCCAGACCCGGTCACGAACTCCGAGAGCTATGTCAGAGACAACAGACGGCCATTTTCAATGCAATGAATTAGAGTGGTTTACGATGATGGAGGAAGCAATGGGGCGCCTAGAAACTGGAATGAAAATTACTACTAGGCAACGGTTCCCTCAATTTTTCTGTGTTTTCAGCTGATACAGGCTCCCGTGAGTGCCTGGGCTTCAGGGCAAGTACCCCTTCAACCCCACCCTCTCTATGTTACTGTGAGCAAAGTTACCGATGACCTCATTTCGATCTGCAAAGTTCTTCTGGAGAATCTATTTACTATTTACGTGTAAGCGATTGGGGAGTAATCCTTTTGTGTTTTGTGTGGCAGATGGACGACATTCTGTATGATTGGAAAGTCAAGGTCCTAGAGCAAGTTAATAAGTAGTTGAAGCGAGTTGTAACATGATAATGGTAATGATGATGATGATGATGATGATCGTGATGGTAATGATAAAGTCGATAACGATAATGATGATTATGATGATGATTATGATAAAGATAATTATAATTATGATGACGATAATGATGATGATGATGATCATGACGATGATTACGATGGTAATGATAAAGACGATAACGATAAAGATGATGATGATGATGATGATTATGATAACGATGATGAAAATGATGATGATGACGACGATGATGATGATGATGATGATGTTAATAATGATGATGATGATGATGATGATGATGATGATTTTATATAGTCAGAAAATGCTTGTTTCTTTTATGATGAAGATTTGAGCAGATATAAGCACAGGATAGTGCACTAAGCAGGAGGAAATCTCCATCTAGTTAGATTTATGAATATTTATCTGTAAGATACGATACTTCCAGAACTTCAGTTTCCGATGTAAGGCCTCGTGCAGTTAAGGTTAAAAGAAGGTTAGATACCAGTATAAATCACATTTCCGATGAAAAGAGAGCGTACTGGATTACAATTGTACTTTCAACCACGCAGAAGTTTAAACGAACTCCTGCAGTTCACGTTGCCTTTTAATGACATCTGTATTACAAAACACCAGTCAGTCAACTCTGGTTGTCGAGAGCGTACTGGGATTCTTGTGGGATAGCTTGGAAGATCTCATTTCATGTGAAACGTCGTCTGAAAGTTTTTTATATTGTTCCTAAATATTATTCGAGAAAAGGGAACGAATTTTTGAAGTTTTCAACACTAATGCGATTTTCCGAAAAGAGATACGTTAGCTATTTCTTTTAATTTTCTAGCATCCAAAAGTATCGGTCACTCATTAAGGCTTTCCTCGCATTTGGAAGGTATGATGACTTAAAATGGCCTATAGAAGGTAGTTATAGGTATAGATTGATATGCACCGTGTCACTAACGGTATACAAGGTAGTTGGTAGCTTCATGTTACTGTAGGGAATACTGGCTGAGATTTTGTGATGCATTTCAATCGTTGAGCTAAAAACTTCAGTCGACCACGCGGAAAGATCGTTCATTGTAATCAATTTCGCGCGCAGCCTATTGCCCAACCAGAGTGAGCAATGTCCTGAGGAGAGAGCACATTTACAGGGATGGGCTCCCGTTACCTTCCGGAACCAATAGTCTTTATATTGGGCTAGACGGGACTCGAACCCACAATTTCTGGCATTTGTGCCCGTATCAATAACCACTAGACCACGGTGGCTCGTACTTGCAAATTGTACTTGCATCAAAAACTTTACGGCTGAGGTTAATGAACCGAAGTAGGTCTAACTTATAAACATTATGATAATATAATAATATTCGATAGGGCGTGATGGAAAATGGAAGAATCTGAAATTTTTTTTTGGTAATGCGCACGTTCTGGGGTGTAAAAAGGATAGCTCCTGGCCATATATGACAGGCACATAGTAGAGGTGCTGAAGATTTTTGTTGAGCGAGAACTCCTGCTCAGACAACCTTTTTTATCATTCTGCAGGAGGGTGGGGGTGGGGTGACTGTTGAGGGGTGTTATATCTTAAATTGCATCCTTTAAGTAGGGCACTGTATGTTACAGCTGTAGATTGATATGCCCCGTGTCACTAACGTCCGCCAATTTCTGATCACATGTGATGACCTAAAAATTGAAGGCACGCTCCAATTAATAATATTAGACATACTGAAACTCCATAACGACTTGTAAGTCAGTTATCTACTTGAGATTTTCTTGCAGAGAGTGTTAACCTCACGGAAGGACCTATTGATGGCAAGAGCAACTTTAAGAGATTATACCAATAGAGGTGTTTGCAAAGTCTTTTAATTTTTGCGCCTCGAAAATACCAACTATCACTTTTGAAATGCACGTACATCAGAAATTTGATGAGATCAATACAAATTGGCCAACCTGTTACATAACTTTCACTGCCGAAGGTACGAGCGAGCTAGCTATACCAGGGGTCGAAATAGGGAAGATTTCTGCGATCGGACTTTTTTCAAGACGGCTTTTTACCCCTAAGTGACAACACGATATTTGTAATGTAGTGTTAATTTTTGGTCGGACCATTTGGCATTTTGAGAGTCGTGTTGAGCGGACGAATGCTCAAAGTGATCGGAAATACCGTTTATTCCAACCCCTGTTCACATGGAAAGGGACATTACATAGGAAGGTACGTATAGCTCACCTACTATGCACGAACAGAAATTACCAGGAAGGAAGGTGTGGAAGTAGTGTCTTTGATTTCTTTTACAGTAGAAGAAGGTAGTAATGTACCCAATTCTTTCGCCAACAAACCCATGGGCTTATTACTGAATTGTGGAACCTTTGATTCCCTTAATTTTCAAAAAGTCATCCAGCCTGTAAGCCTGTTGGCTTGAAAGTGGGTCAGAATATGAAGTAGCACCGTGCTTATTTGAAGAGAAGGTCCTACAGAATTTATGCTTGCTTATGATAAATTCGCTATCAAGGTTCCGAAGAGCGAAGCTGTGGTAGGTCTTGTGCCTAGCAAAGGCCCTCATTTACAATATTGTGGCATGGATTGAATTTCTGGTGTAGCCATGAGTGCACCTGTGACTAGCACGGGAGTAACAGAAGAAAAAATTGACTAGACGTACCGTATGAAGGTATCTTCTTCTTCTTCGTCTTCTTCTTCTTCGTCTTCTTCTTCTTCGTCTTCGTCTTCTTGGTCTCCTTCTTCTTCGTCTTCTTCGTCTTCTTCGTCTTCTTCTTCTTCGTCTTCGTCTTCTTCGTCTTCTTCGTCTTCCTCTTCTTCGTCTTCCTCTTCTTCGTCTTCCTCTTCTTCGTCTTCCTCTTCTTCGTCTTCCTCTTCTTCGTCTTCTTCTTCTTCGTCTTCTTCTTCTTCGTCTTCTTCTTCTTCGTCTTCTTCGTCTTCATCTTCGTCTCCATCTTCGTCTTCTTCTTCTTCGTCTTCGTCGTCTTCTTCTTCTTCGTCTTCTTCTTCTTCGTCTTCTCGGTCTTCGTCTTCTTCTTCTTCTTCGTCTTCTTCTTCTTCGTCTTCTTCTTCGTGTTCCTCTTCTTCGTGTTCCTCTTCTTCGTCTTCTTCTTCTTCGTCTTCTTCTTCTTCGTCTTCCTCTTCTTCGTCTTCCTCTTCTTCGTCTTCTTCTTCGTCTTCTTCTTCTTCGTCTTCTTCGTCTTCATCTTCGTCTCCATCTTCGTCTCCATCTTCGTCTTCTTCTTCTTCTTCTTCTTCGTCTTCATCTTCGTCTTCATCTTCATCTTCGTCTTCATCTTTGTCTTCATCTTCGTCTTCTTCTTCTTCTTCTTCACCATCGTCAACATGATCATTACCATCACCACCGTAATCATCACTATCATTTAAAGTCTTTCTGGTCCCGTGTTTTGGGTTAAACTTAAAATGACCGTATTCCATTTACCTTGGCGCAGTGCTTATTATCCTCCAAGTTTCAACTGTTTTAATGTCCAGTTCTATGGATCTATTCCATTTTCGTGGTTTATCAACTATTCGTTTTCCTTGTTTTTCCTTTCCTTCTTTTTCCTTCATTTCTCTCTCAGTTTTGTCTGTCTTATTCTTGTCGCTCTCTCCTTCAGACCACCACTCTCATCCACCTCCTTATTGGTCACCTCTGTCAGTCAGCGCAGTTATATTCAGGAATGTAAGAACTTTATTGGCATCTTGGAGTACGTATAAACTGCAGATGCTAGTGCGTACCCTACCAGAGAATAATGCTTGAATCTCAGTTGTAGCACAGAGATATGCTTTGCCGGCAAAGGAAATCTTTGGTCACCTTAGCAATATTCCATCACCATGGAGGAAATTAAGCCAGCCAAGAGTATGATTAACTGACAGCTGGGACGGCGCACTCAATGTGAAATCATCTGAAGTTCACTGATGTAACGTTAGCGCGATTTAGTGAGAGTGACGGCGTCACCAGGTTCTCAAAACCATTTTTAAATTGTTGAATTGGCGGGAAAGTTCTCTCCAAGAATGATAATTTGAGGTTAGGGTATTCAGGTGTGTTGCAATACGTGCATGGGGTTTAGGGGGCGTGATCGACGTCTCGATGTCCTGAGCACATTTGAAATTTATTTTCTCTTTATGCAAAGCAATTTTAGTGGGGTTTCAGAGTAGACTTAGGAGGGAGTAAGGCTCTGTCTTCCAGTTCCATTTGCCTTCATTGAGCGGAATGATAGCACTGTTTGCACTTTCTCAGTTTCGCACTTTGTACTTCTCAGCTAGAGAGACTATTGAGAACTGACGTTGAATATCTCTTTTCAAAAATGGCAGAATTGTAGAATGTTTGGTAGCCTCAGCCACTCCCTAACGTACAGACAGGACGTCTGTTTAATTCCCTCTGCGCTCATACATAGGTAGAGGCTACAGTAATCCAAATAAGAAGCCATGCTGTTACCACAAGCTTTTATTTCTACCGAGCCGTCAAATAAATTGCAAGCCACTCACCTTCAACTATGTATCAACTTGTGTTTTAATTGCTTTCCATCGGTGTCTACCACTACGTTCTTTATTGTGCCATGTTCTAAAGTTCTAGACTGTCTGTTCTTGTACTATCAGAATATCTGTGCCTACACTCATATATGTCACCTCATTCTTGTCCACCTCATTCTTTTTCACCTCATTCTTTTTCACCTCATTCTTTTCCACCTCATTCTTTTTCACCTCATTTTTTTCACCTCATTCTTTTTCACCTCATTTTTTTTCACCTCATTCATTCAATTTCACCCCATTCTTTTCCACCTCATTCATTTTCACCTCATTCTTTTTCACCTCATTCTTTTCCAACTTATTCTTTTCCACCTCATTCATTTTCACCTCATTCTATTTCACCTTCCGACAAGTCACATTCCAGAAAAAGAAGTTAATAATCCGAAATCTTATTTGGCTGGCACACGCTTCATCTCAAGCTATCATTTTGAGTTTCATCGTTGTAGGACTTGAGTGTTGAATTGGCAAGAGTACTTCTACAATCAGTTAATTTCACAATCTTCTTCCATACAAGTACAAACGGATTACGTAAGATACTGCATCCTGTCGTAGCCACTGGCTGCTGTTGATTAGATGGCCTGTAGTAAACCTCCTCATGGATCTACTTAAATAGGCCATGAGGTGGGAAAGTGTGACGTCAAGATTTTGAAAATGTTTGAGTTATGGAAAAATACTCAATTTTCATGTTGCCTTATAAGTAAGAACGTCAATGACCAAATTTGGAAATGCTGCCCATTCTCAACACTGAGATATCAGGTTTCAAAGTTTTGAATCTCTCTAACAAAACCTTATTTGATGCAGGTTCCTAACTTAAGGTAACAAGGAATATCAACAGAGTTTTGACCAGAGATTTTTGAGATTCAAACGCCTCTACTTTAAACACTATATACACTACATGTCTGGTATTTTGGGAAACAGCCAATTCCAGGTTCGCCTTTAGATATCTGGAGTTAAATCGTACTATTTCCAAAACTTTTGATCTGTGACGCCATAACTTTCCCTCTGCATTGCCAGTAATACATGAGCTAACCACGAGGTATACAGTCCTTAGGGAGATGCACTCGCCAAGTTTCCTATCATACCAAATCTAATTTTTGTTGGTAGACTTGTATCTCTGTCATTATAAATTGTAAGAAATGAGATCATTTGAAAGTAATGTGTAAATCTGGGATGTGATACTAGAATGATTTTGGTTTAAAAAAATGAATTGGGATTGATTTGGATTTCCATTGTTTCGCAAATGGTCAACTCTATATCGTCAGGTAGTGTGCATGAGGCTATTAACGGTTGAATAACTTGACAAAACTATATCACAAACATCGATCCTTTCATAAACCATACCTCGATGTGAAGAGAAAGAGTGACATTTGACGTGAAACTCAATTTTCATGTTACCCCATAAGTAAAAACGTCAATTGCCGAAATTGAGAGTGATGCCCTTTCCCAACGCTGAGATATCAACTTTCAAAGTTTTAAATCTCTCTAACAAAACCCTATTATATGATGCAGGCCCAACTTAACGAACCAGGGAATATTAACAGAGGTTTGAATAGAGATTTTTGAGATTTAAACGCCTCTAGTTTAAACACTATAGAGGTTACAGATTTGGTATATCGGGAAACATCCTATTCCAGGTTTGCCTTTAGATATCCAGAGTCAAATCATACTATTTGATTTACTTTTGATTACGTACTAATCCAAACGTTTGATTTCTGATGTCATCACTTTCCTTCATCATTAAGAAAGCTTCAATTATCCAAATAATCAACGTGTTTATCTTAATTATTGTCAACAACCCTCTTTTGTGTTCCGATCTGAGCACCTTTTATTCCAATTTAATTTTTAATCACGTTCGATGTGTTTATTGTGAGAAGTAACGAGAATGGTATTTTATCACTGACCTTTAGTCTTCCTATAAATTGGTATCTTATAAAAATGATTTAGAAAATTCTTTCCCATTACCTTCTTACGTTGAATGCAAGGTGTTGAAATTGATTAATGTAAACTTGGGAAGCTGTCCAAGGCACCAGATGGACGAATATTGTCTTCATCGAAACAAGTGGTAAAGTTGCTATCGTAACATACGAACACATATACCCATACAGGGTGTTGTATATTACCGAACGATCCACCAAAGAACCCAAGTAATCGAGAACTAGAAGAACATCGTCTTGACTCGAGCTTCAAACGTAAACAACTGTTTCCTACAATTAACTATCGTGAGCAAAACTTATGTTAACTGTCAACACCTTACAATCAAATTTAGGTAGCATGGGACGAGGGAAGCATCTCAAACTTGGAGGGGCACAACAGCCAACGAAAGGACACTTTACTATGTGTCTGATTTAAGAGTGAATCATGATCCACAACAAATAGTAGTATGAAGTACAAATGCTTGGTGATTTCAACTTCGGACGTGACCACATGAGAAAAAACAGAATTGAAGTACAACTAAACGAGGCACATATCTGACCAAAAGGGGCAGTTTTTATTTGATACAAAATCCAGGGAGGCACTGCCCCCAGTGCCCCCTTGCCTCTACGTCTCTAGTTGTGATGAACATTTTATTACAAAACTACTCATTAAAGTGCACTAAGAACTAAACATTGTAAAAGAAGGGAATACTTTCATATGTCTTTAATTCACCATGCACCATTTGTTGCATTCGCAGGTCACTATCCTCAATTATGCTCTGAAAAGATCTCTTTAAAAGACAACTTATTCGTTTTTAATCCCTTTCATTGAATTTCGAATTTAATTTTCGTTAAAATGCCACTTTTTGGGTGCCCGTAGCCCACGAACCTACAGAGCAACTGATACGGTTACAGTGGAAAATAAAATGTTTTAAACTGAATATTGTAGAAGAAGACAAGACGATTAAAAGGCCTTTGTGTTGACTAAAGATCCATTCTTTGACTAAAGAGCCATTCTTTGACTCAAGGGGCATTCGTTGACTCAAGGGGTATTCGTTGACTCAAGGGGCATTTTTGGCTGAAGGGGCACCTTTTTTTTGGACTAAAGGGGCACTTTTTCCTTATTGCAAAATCTTGGAGGGGCACGTCTCCCCAGTACCCCCCGGTTCCTACGTCCCTGTGCACATGTATCTTCCATTCGATACATTACATGTTTCCGCTTCTCACTCACCTGTGCTGCGATTTTACCGCCAGGTTGGGCTGTTTTCAGCTACAATTTGGCGGAATGTATCGGTAATGGCGGGTTCTTTTTTTTGAGTCGTGACAAAGACTCAACATTATAAAGAAGCGTATTAGAATGGTGATAAATTTTTTATGTCTCGTAAAATTTTGCGTTGGCATAAATACTTTAATTCACAATCTACAATGGCTATTAGATATTTTCCTTGACGTTTTTTAAAGCTAATTTACCGAAGAAAAATTTTTGAACTACTATTCTCGATGACACCATAGCTTTCACGAAAAGTAACAAGATGTAAGCTTTTGAACTTTCGATGGTTTCCGTAGAGAAGGAAAGTCGAAATAGAATGCTATTGAAGTCCAATTTTTATTTGAACTTCCCTGTTATTAAGGATAGAAGAGTAGTGACGGTTCCAGGTTGAAATCCTTGTCAGATATTTTGTTCTAAACTAGCGGAATCAGCAACTAACAATCGGTAGATTGCAAGTAAGTTTGGGCGGTTTTGGGCTGCTTTTGTGGCCTGTTTAGGCGGAAGATGGTTTCTTCATATGGCAACACTGCTGCCGGTATGCATCACCGTCTAGTGGTAGTTTCCACACCCATGGCCCATTACGGAACGCTTTGGTATCCGTTTTCCTTGGATTTGAGGAAAAGAGGCAATTCTAGCCACAAGTTGTAGCACAAAATGTGAGCGTAAGCTGGAAATACATTGTGTGACCACAGGTCAAAAGGTTATCGTATCCCACAAAATGAGATCATCCTCCTGCAAAAACCTGCTGAAGAAACATCAACAGACGTTTCAATTAGATGTACACTCCCATCCAAAGATATTATCGTGACGAGATTCATGTTTATAGACATCACCATCTGCTCTGCGTCGTGTTTTCTTTGCCTGGCGTGAAGTTCAACATTTTCCAACGTAATCTATATTTCTTTCTACTGAGCCTATTGTTATGTTCCACTTAACATGGTATGAGCTTGGATTCATTTGAATAGTAGCTCATTGGCAATCGACATCGTTTTCTTCGCACACTTCTCGAAACGAAGTCGGATTCCTCCTTCGACTTTCTTCTGAGGCTGGGTGATATCACCTTTTGTTGTCCTCACAACGGGGGAATTACTTCAAATCAAAATCTGCTGTTGGCAAACTCGATTACAGCGTTAGCCAAAGCTTCTGTTCGCGTGTGAAATGGACGCCTCAAAGAGAAAGGTTAGGATCATTCTTTGCATATGTAAACAATTGATGCTTGTTTTGTGGGAATTCCAAACCCTACAAACTTTGATACCAGTAATTAGTTGAGAAGTCGGCACAAAAGGCAGCAATTTTATGTAAACAATGATGAAGAATTGGAACCGCAAGATCAGCGCGCCTGGCCGGATAAACACAGGTTCAAGACTCCCGGTTTGTCCGGAAAATGAAGAGGTCACAACTTGTCACCCCGGTGGTGGTCGCACAAGGAGATATAGTAGATGCGAGGTAACAGATCGTCGAGAAATTTTACCAAATTTCTTTGGACGAGCTCAACCTCAAAGAGTACACCAAGAGAAACCAGATATCAGTCGTGATATCAGTGACATGGATAACCCTGGAGAAGTGGCTTTGTCTCTTCTGATTAGCGAATTTGCTCTATTAGCAAACGAGAAAGTAGCGCGGATCATGAAAGATGTAAGTATATTGCTACTACTAGAGTTATTTCACATTATTACGGGGTGATTATGTAGTTTACAGTACCATGTTTTTTATTGATGTTAGCAGACACTAGGCGTTCTCGTTGCTTGTCTAAACTGAGCCTCTTCGACTTCTGTCAACTTCAGAGAGGATTATCTTATGTCGAATTTTCCTTCCGGGAAAAAGGTAAACATGCGAGGTTGTTTTGATTCGATGTAAGATTGTCAGATTAAAGATAGATTAGCGGATTAAAGAAAGACAGGTTCACAAAGACACCATAGACGTTCTTGCAAGACACCCTTCGATAAAAAAATCCATAGCCTTCTTTCGTCGTTTTTGTTGTCAGCTGATTCTCAGATTTGTGCACCGTTGGACGCTTCCTTTCGTCAATTCAATGAGTGTGTAACCATGTTTTTTGCACTACAAGACCTGTCACAATGAAAACAAACGTAAAATACTAACAGATGATAAAACGAATAGCAAACGATTTTCACAGATCTTGTTACTACCATCAACTGAATTCCGAAGCCTGTTATTACTTCTGATCATATTTCTAACGATGCTTGCAAGCGGTGGAAACGAAACATTGATGGAAGTCGGTAGCTGTGATATCCAAAATCGCCTAGTGGAAATGTGATGCTGTTAATCGCATGGTGTTATTGACTTGTGTTGTTTTTACTTGGAGTGGACATAAAGTCAACAAATTTTAAGCAGATATGGCGATAAACCTGGCCAACATTGTAGTAAGGCTTTTTTCTACAGTGATTATTCCCTGGTTTAGATCACGAAGTACCGGTAGCAGGTCATTTTAATGGAGCAAATGACGTGTGAAAGGATAGATAATTTCAAAATATTTTATTCATGACACGTTGTAAGGAAACAGCCTTGAAAATATGAGATGCTGTGGGGTCATAAGGGGGCATACTTGGGCATGCCCCTCGAAGTCGAGCCAACTAGAATCAACTAGGGAAACGCCTCGTCTTGTAATCTATATAATTGGTAAAATAACATCATTATCCAGGGTCATGCCCCTCCCCCCGAAACCTTTTTGTGGATACTCCACTGACGAGATCAGCTGAGATATGTGTTATTGGTATTTTTATTATTATGCTTTCTTTATGGTCAGATCATTACTCTATAAAATCAGGCTGAACCCCCTTTATTGATATGTGCATAGTATAGTATAGTTATGGTAGGTCACTAACCGCCAGTTATAGTATAGTGTAATGTAGTATAGTATAGTTTAGTATAGTGTAGTATAGTGTAATGTAGTATAGTATAGTTTAGTATAGTGTAGTATAGTGTAATGTAGTATAGTATAGTTTAGTATAGTGTAGTATAGTGTAATGTAGTATAGTATAGTTTAGTATA